>NMRB01003154.1:36256-74873 GCA_002633025.1 Notospermus geniculatus
TGGTAAAGGTAGAGGCATGATATCACCCATACTTAGGTTATTGAGGATGCCCATTTCGATTATGTAATGACAATGATGATCAGAGGTCAAGGTCAAGGTCAAACTTGATAATTCTAAATTTCTCGGCCTTTGGTAAAGGCAGAGGCATGATATCACCCATACCTAGGTTATTGAGGATGCCCATTTCGATTATGCAATGACCTTGATGATCAGAGGTCAAGGTCAAGGTCATACTTTGATAATTTGATATATATCTGCCTATGGCAGAGGTGGAAGCATGATATCACCCACTATTAGGTTACTGAGGATGCCCATTTTGATTATGCAATGGCCTTGATGATCAGAGGTCAAGGTCAAGGTCAAACCTGATAATTTGATTTGAGCACATCAAAATGGCTGCCAGCAGGCTGCCTGTCATGCCTGTAAGGTCCTCTTAACAAGCGGGAACCATCAGACATTTACAATGTCATCTTGTTTGAGTATTTTAATGGTGACGCGAGACTTGTATTAGAAGTGTATTGTTTCGTGTTCAGAGTCGATATGCAGACGGATCTCCAGAGGATCATGTTTGAAAAATGCAGGAGAGCTGTTCATACATGTAACAGTCCTGAGAAATTGCTTTGATAATTGAGTGGAGGAGCTCTTGGGCTACCCAACTGCTTATCTCTCTTTTGCCATTGTGATTCAATTCTGTAGGCTACAATCCCATTATTGTTATTGATTCACCCTGTGGAAAAGTATTCCACTTGATTATTGCTGACATCCTCTTATTGACACACAAAATCTTCCAAAAATGTAGTGCCACTTGTCATTGACACACCCTCTACGAAGTAGTATAGTGTCGCCATCTAGTGTCAACTTGATGACTCATGCACACACTTTGCACACATCAGTGACACTGGCCCAGTTTTCCCGCCAAAAGATCGTCGATGACTAATGCGGCTATGAAGTGAGATCAGTTATTTAAGTAAATATCTCCTTACTGGAAGAAATCTAGCAAACAAATTTCATATGACTGGAAAGTGCATTCTTTCTGCATTACAGCCAAATAGATTGTACAGGAATTCAGTCAGGGGTTTGAGAGAAATGGACTTGGAAACACAACAAGCTCTGTCAGATTAAATGTTGAAGTCGGGTCACTTGCAGCATTTGATGATCTTCAACTGGTGTATAAAGTTTGTGTGAGCTGTTTTCATGATACTGGAAGTGCAGTCACGCTTGTGAAAACATTATGACGAGCGCTATTCGTGTCTTTTGGTGAGGGGCGCGATCGATAGCGCTCCTGGTCGTGATTTTGGGAGCGCGAAGGAGCGCCACCCCCTCAAAGGTGATCCTCTGGAACTCCGTTTACACCGAAGTGCGAAGGGGAAAGTTCAATATAGGACGGCACACGACTTTCAAACAGCTTGAAATTGATAAAAAACCTGCAGTTTTTTACGTACTTTATTGAGAGAAAAAACGTATTTTAGAAACAGACTGGAGCGTATAATTCTATCGGAAATCGTACAGCGTACTGCGACCGATTTTGGCGTACAAAATACGCCGAAATCGTATGGGTAGGCAGGTCTGCCAAAGAAATGACGGCAAATGTTATGATATGTAAATGCAGAACACAATTTTGAATACCGGTACTTACATTCTACTGTGAACACTGGAAACAATGCCTGTGCAGTGAATTAAGTTACATGACAATAAACCACATCTTAAATCTTTCTTTAACTGACCTGGTCATCCAAAACTTCAGGAACTTCGCCATCTTCCAAACTGATGAAGCTGTTCATACACATCACATTTAGTCCTTTCCACATTCGTTCAAGCTGCGGATGCTCCAACATATCAACAAGCTCACCAATATCAAATGGATCAGATTTGCAGGCCTAAAGAAAAAAACAGCCATTTAGCAGTGGTTTGGTGTTTGAGTGACTGAGTCAATCTCGTACCCAGCGTTCAACATTGCCACATTAAACCCTGGAAATGCCTAGACCAGAACTATTTTTGCACAGTGCAAATGCATTGGTCAAGGCAGATGAATTCCTGACCGTTGCACAAGCAATTGCGTAGGGATTCGAAAGAATTCGTACTTTGTTTCTTAATAAAACAAGAAAAGGACATCGGAGCGATGTCAATGGTTTCCGATGAGAAGTTTAGTACTCTAGAGCTAGTTTTCTGTGACCTTGACCTCTGACCACTCCTAGTTTAATGTCACCCGAACAGCTGAAAATTTTGGTTACACAGAATTTAAAAGATCAGTTCATTCAAAAATGGCGGGCTGGTATGACCCTGGACGGTCGTGTTCAGTGCTATCGTACTTTTAAGATTGATTTTGGTCCTGAGGTATACCTCAAGAAACTATCATACTATAGAAATGTCTGTATTTTTAGATGTGGTTCTCCCAAATTACATGCAGTTAGAGCTAGATTGTACAATTATGAATCTAATGTGGCTGTTTGTTCATTCTGTAATGATGAGGATGCGCCCGACGAGGTCCACTACTTCTTTCACTGTTCCTATTTCGATGTTAAGAGGAGAGAGTTATTTCCAAATTTGAGAATAAGGCTCCCTCGATTATTTTATGAAAGAAAACTAAGTCAATTTTTTAACTGGAAAAGCAGAACTAAATTATTAACATTATCCAAAATGTGTACTGTAATCCTGAAAGAGCTGTCATAATATCATTGGTTGCTGTTCACTTTTTTGTTAACCTCATGGTAACCCTTTGTAGGTTTTATTGAGAGAGAAATAAATTTTCTATTCTATTCTATTCTATTCTATTCAAATAACGCATTAGAAATCCAATACCGTGCTCCTTTAAAACCAGTGCCGAGCTTCGTCTGCGCGCTGATGCGCGCGCATCCAGCCTGGCTGGAATTCCAACCACACTTCCGGTTTCGCGACCCCGACAGCAGGCGTAATGTGTGAGCATGAAGCCTGCTCCGGGAGCCTGCTTCAGTGGGCTAATTGAAAGAGTACAATATTGTCCCTCACACTGTGCTGATCCATGGAGGTACCTCCATGGCTGATCTTTGCATTCCGAAAAAGCACTTTTGAAACCTCACGACGCTGGAATTGTCGATGTGCCGATGTTGGCAGCATACGCAGATTGTCTTCGTGAATTTCCGAGCGATCTACCGACTTCTCCTGAGGTATTCATGGATATGTCGATGTGCCGATGGTGGTAAAGATAGGCAGAATTTGTTCGAGAGTTTCCGTGCGATCTAACGACCTCTCCCGAGACCATTGATGGATATATCGATGTGCCGATGTTGGCAAGATAGGCAGAATTTGTTCGGGAGTTTCCGTGCCCTCTTCCGAGCTCCCGAGATTGATTTCCGAGCTCCGACGAAGTTTTCCGAGCTGAATAAGTAGTTCCTGCCTGCCTATTTGCTTTCTAAGAATTAATGCGCCCGCCGATGTAGTGAAAAGTCGCTCCGTTCTCTGTGTGAAGAAGTAACAAGCTACAGTCGTAGTTTGAAATAACAACAAGAAGGAAGAATTGGTAGGTTGTCGAATCGCTAGGCCTACGCCGGTATACACGCATGCATGTAATACAGTATAAATGTACACAACGTATGTACAGAGGATGCATTGCAATCCTCAGATCTCCACATCATGATCATGACAGATAACGTGATACTAGACCACAGAGTAGTCTCTACATCAGACGATTTAAGAGACTACTGTCGCCCTCTTGATTCTGGCTGTGATTCGTCGGAATACGTCCAATCAGAATACGAATCTTCTCTGATGACGTATCGGCGGCAGGTATTCCCCAAAGAAGCCAAGTTTCCAAGATGGCGTCTGGCGTCCAACATTTCTCGCTTCGAACNTGTTTCCAAAAAGGCCTAAATTTGGGCAGAAAAAGGCCTAAATTTATTCACTGCACTTTTGTGCAGGCGCATCACAGCAGTTGAAGGCTAAGAGGCATTATCCGGGTTTACCCATAATGCCTAGCGAAGGTAATTGATGATGTACAGGTCTGCTAACTGATGCGCGCGCATCCTGTCTGGTAGGAATTCCGACCACACTTCCGGTTTCGAGACCCCGACACCAGTTCCTATAACGTGCTGCACGGTGGAACTGGATACCGGTTTAACGTGATACCCACACACAAAATGATGGGAGACATCCTAGACGCAAGGGCCCAACGCGCCGCGTAGCGGCCAACAGCGAAGCTAGCCAAAGACTTTTCACGGGTCATTCAATAGAATTGGACTCATAGATGAAATGCGTCTAATGTTCAGATGGAATATACCGGACGGTTGGTTCACGTTTTTAGTGGCTGTGAACGTAGATGGGTACATTATGTAGCGATATGCTGACAGATTTGCTGGGGACTTGCTCTGTGGATGTTGTAAAATGCGATTTTTAGAAGATTATTCTGATTTGTAACGTCATTTTTAATTAACATAAAAATATGTTGAGTAGCTGGGATATGTTTATAAACATTTATTGAGCAGCCACCGTCATGACGTGGCCGGCTGGCGCATCGGTAGAGCGCCCGGCTCTGAATCCGGGGCGCCGGGTTCTCGCCTTGCGATAGGAATTTTTTTTCACGTGTCTGTTTCTCTGTTTATTTTTTTTGCTGAAAACGTTTATTCGCAGGATGAATATCTCCCCAGCCCTTCCATTTCCCTACAAATCTGCATTTGCTAATAAATACTTATAACCCTGTCAGCTGCCCTGCATTCAGATACTTTTCACTAAAGTCTCTCTGAATGCAGGGCAGCTGACTAATCCACATTCCCCTCCCAGTCACCAAAAATATCAACACCACAACTAACGTTCAAGACTACTGGGTAGGCCTATTTGAGGATTTATAAACTTGAAACGAGGAATCGACCGCCATCTTGAAAATGCAACAAGTAGTCCCAAAATTTCCCATGATGCCTTGCGCGTGCGGTGACAGGTCAGTGCGAGGTAGGAGCCCTACCTGTCGTGACAAATGGGCAAAATTTGACCGACAAATCGCGTCAGTGATCAGTTGAGGAGCTACATGTATATCGGTTCAAAGGGCGGCTGAGACCAGCGACTTATCACGGACCCATACGTATACGGATAGAATTCTGTACAACGAGGACAAATTTTGTTTACATTTCAATCCGTATACGTAGGCGTGATAAGTCGTTGATCTCAACCTCCCTAATACTTCTGGGTCTGAATTGAACTTTAAAACACAACAACATTTAAGGTTGAAAACACTGTCTGTATTTCTCCTTTCCGTTACAGTACAATAAGACAAACAGCGGCCGAAAACAGGCAGCGGATGATGTACGTTCTGTTAATTATCTATAGAGGCATTTCCTAACCGACACCCACCAGCCTCTGTTGCATCTCCTGCTGCAGCAGTCATCGGAACGTGAACAATACTTTCCCGCTCTGCGACACAACGGCCTGTTGAACAGTTGAAACAGAACAGAACGTGGCAAAATGAAAGTGAAGAAACGAAGCTACGATGTAATGAAAATCGATAGTACACACACTGATCGTAAGTTTGTATTGCAACATGTAACGTTTTTCAGTTTGGCCCGTGCGCCAGTGTGACATTAGGGAGGTTTCGCAAATCTGACGAAAAACGAAGTACGAAATACGAAATTGGGCCTCATTTCTATGGCGTAATGTATTTCAGGAGATGGTTGGTACCGCAAATATCGCCTGCTGCAAGAGCGTCTTTTAGCGTATTATGCTGAACCGAAAGAGTTACGGTGTATCTTGAATTTATAAATTTATAATAACGAAGTGGAAACGAAAGATAAATTTTAAAGTTTCATATACATGTACACCGTATTAACTCTTTATCGTAATACGCTAAAAGACGCTCTTGCAGCAGGCGATATTTGTGGTACCAACCATCTCTTGAAATACATTACGTCATGGAAATGAAGTCCAGGTCAATGGTTTCCGATGAGAAGTTTACTACTCTAGAGCTAGTTATCTGTGACCTTGACCTCTGACCTTGAGAAGTATTGCGTAACTGGAACAGGGATCCTTGACTAAACCAATAGGGGATGGTTAATGCAGGCTTCTAATTAGTTTTCCCCTGAAATTCTGAGTAAATTTGCATTTTAGAACTGTCTGACCATGACCTTGACCTCTGACCTTAAAGGTCATTGCGTAATCCGAAAGGTCGTCCTTGTTAACCTATAGGTGTATAGGTGAAGGTTTTAGGATTCTACCATCACCAGGTTCTGACAATGTTATATGTGACAGCTGACTGTGACCTTGACCCCTGACCTTGATAATTATTCCGTAAGAGGAACAGGCATCCTTGATTAAACTTATAGGAGATGGTTAATTCGCGCTTCTAATTAGTTTTCTCCTGAAATTCTGAGCAAATTTGCACTTTAGAACTGTTTGACCTTGACCTTGACCTCTGACCTTGAAGGTCATTGCGTAATCTGAAAGCTCATCCTTGATAACCTAGGTGTAGATGAAGGTTTTAGGCTTCCACCATCACCAGGTTCTGTCTCGTGTTATTTGTGATGGGTGGCTGTGACCTTGACCTCTGACCTTGAGAATTATTGCGTAAGTGGAACAGGCATCCTTGATTAAACTAATAGGAGATGGTTAATTCGCGCTTCGAATTAGTTTTCTCCTGAAATTCCGAGCAGATTTGCACTTTAGAACTGTTTGACCTTCACCTTGACCTCTGACCTTCAAGTTCATTGCGTAATCTGAAAGCTCATCCTTGATAATCTAGGTGTAGGTGAAGGTTTTAGGTTTCTACCATCACCAGATTCTGACTTATGTCATATCAAATTTGAATATCAAATCTCACCACGATATCAGCAAATATCATGCGACCGAGCATGTGATGTGCAAACTGAAAATTTCAGTTGCAATAACATCCGTGGATGAGCAATGATGTTGTGATACCAGTTTCAAGTCGCTTACTGTGGCAGATCTCCCGATATGTCAAAATATCAAATTTGATATATCAATATCGATGATGCTGACACTGGAGAATAAATTTGTTGATGCTAGTATCTTGCCAAGGGTCATAAACATAGGAAAGGAACTTGTTACTGGTGCTCTACCTGGCGTCGGAGACAAGTTATTCAAGAAACAAAAGTGTGACAGACAAAATCTCAACTTTTGATATATCAATTTCACCATGAACCAGGTGTCGGAGACTTTAAATTTTCATTCCATCTTGTAGCTCAGGTCATGAAACCTGGGGGTAGGTCACATTTCCAGGTCTGTAGCTCTTGCAGGAACAAAGTTACAGGTGTGACAGACTGAACAGACAGACAGACAGACAGACACCATGACCAAACACAATATGGTTTCCGATCTTGAGATCGCGATCTTGAGATCGGAAACCATAATGAGCTGGGATAGGTTATTTTTTATGCCCAGAAGTGTCCCGGCTATTAATTTTTAGTGATTATTTCACGATTAATACGTTTTTTTTCGGTAGACCCTTTGTCATAATACTGAAGTGAATGGGATTACTTCTGGGACGTCTACTAAAAATTGCCTGAGGAAGACCTCGGTTGGGGTCGAAAATTCGCGAAATTCGGAGACAACTTACTATCAGCTCCTATTATGTAGTGTCATTGCTGTTCTGGCTAGTAAAACAATATGTTTGTATCAGCAAACTTTCTTCGACAATTTTAATACAGGCCTGAATATTTTCCTCCCGACTGCAGGATGCAGATTATTTGAATACATATAGGGCCGTATTCACCAAGGGTGATCATCGCGCGATTAAGACTTAGACGCGTGTAACTTAATGCACACACTTCCACCATGCTTTTGAAGAAGGTACACGCGTCTAAGTCTTAATCGCGCGATGATCACCCTTGGTGAATTCGGCCCATAATTGCTATAATGATATTGCATATCTGTAATGCATTATACATCTCATCTGATGAATTTGATTTACCGGTAACTAAGGCTTGCTGCATGTACGTTTTCCTCTTGTGCATAAATTAAATGTGTCCTATATGTTCTATAATGTGCTGGATTCGCACACGTTGAGGTGGCCTGTTTCTAATGTGGGTTAACTTTTGTTCGCTCATGAATAAAGTTGTATGTATTTATGCATGTAGATCTGATATTGGTGTAATATAATAATTGGCTTAATCATTGTCACGATGAACAGGAAAAGTTATTCATTGTTTTCATTGTACTATTGTGTGAATGTGACTTTCTGACTTCGTTACACTCTCCTCGTGATAGTAATGGCACTAATTGTAAAAAAAGAATGTTAGAAACCAGAGTCGAAAGTCTTTTTTGAGCTGTAATTGTTGTATCTATTCTAATGATATTGTGATAATTGGAGTAGTTTGTATCACTGCCTGTTCAGTGTTTCTGCCAGGGGTTTTTTAAGGGGACAAAGAGAATATTTGACAGAATTCTTGGTCAAAAACACTAATTTTGACTTTTTTAAAGAAGGGGACATACCCCTGTACCCTACACTCAGCCCCAGTGTGTATCTGACGTCCCGGTCTCCTACACACTGGCACTTTTGGGGCTCAAAAGCTGTTAACACCACTAGATGGCACTCCACTGGGCTCCAGCCAATCACCACGCTTTCTCACTCAGAAATCCGTGAATCTAAAGCGAAATGAGAAGTGCCTTGTGAAGTGCTGCCACCACGTGGTCTTCACGACTTTTAATCACTAAAAGAGCCAGACGCGGAGTGTGACGTACCGAAGGGGTGAGCCCGTAGCGTCTTGCCAAGTGAGACAACCTGTACCCCCCTGGCGGAAACGCTGTTGTATAAATCACTACATTACTTTAGTGTCGAAGTGCCTTTAATGTTGATATATTCCCATTATATCTGTTTGCTAATTGCAAGGGAGCATCTTGAAATATCAAGACCTCCGGTCTCTAAGTGTATGTGTAGTCCAAAGATTGAGTGATATTTAATGGGGAACCCGCACACTAACATCACAACGTGGCGCTGCGAGCGATGTGACCGAAATCTCTTTTTTCTAACGTTATTTTCATTTATTTCTGGCGTGAAAATAAACCATTTGTGTTGGTCGCATGGCAGTAAAACTTACATCATCGTGTAGCAGATGAAATTTTCTTTTAAACTCATTCCTTTTTTTTTCTTAAAAATAAGAGATCCGATAGCGATAAGGACAGCGTCATTTGTGTCATTCTTCCTGTAGAAAAATGCACAGGAAATTTTTTCATGTCGCAACGTCAACACCTAAAACAACGTCAATGACGTCGTTTCGGTACAATCGCTCGCAGCGCCGACCTGTCGGGATAAACCGCAGGGCGGGTTCCTCATTAACCCCTTGATGGCTCAAGATGAAAGGGATTTGAAGGTTAATCCTGGAACATGTAATTTAGGGATCGGGCAGATGATTGATCAACAATTGTTTTATAGTGGAATAAGTGGTGTTTCAGGACACAAAAACCCATGCCGAACAAAATCATGGAACTTCATGTTCCTCAAACACATTGTCCACGACCAAGGACATTTCCAGAATTCCTGACGTATTGAATGAATAATACTAGTAAACAGTATAGGAAACGCTCTGATTGTCATAATTTTTCCTGTTTTGTTGAGTCGACCTCATAAAATTGGATTGTCTCCAAGTCACTTGTCATTCTGCATAAATCATGTCAAGATCTGATAATATACAAGTACCGGTAGTTCCTTGGCCCATTCAGTTCAACCTCTAGGAACAAATAGTTTGAAAACAATGATTTATTCTATCAGGCCATAAGCCTAGATAACAATTGCAACTCCCCCGTCAGGTACCGGTACACTCAGAGTGTGATATAAAGATTACGCGGTACGCCAAAGGTTTTTGGAGCACCTGTTACGTACTAAATATTTTACTTTTTATTTCAGTGACGTTTGTTATTTTCCGTATTATGACACTCTCATGGATGACGCGTTGGATTGTCATCAATCGTGACCTTATTCCATTCCTGATGTACACCATCGGCAGCCTCGGACTCGCCACCATGACCGTCATGAACATTATACTCTTCTACCGGCTCCTCAAGACAGATTTCTTATCACGGAGGAAAGAAAAGATAAAAAATTGACTGAACATACAAATGCCGAGAAGATAGTGAACATGTGCTTGCTCTAGAAACTACAGCCAGTTGGTCTGTAGGTACCGGTAGTACTTTGATGTACACATTCTTTTGACTCGCCAAAAAGATTGATTCATTGAGTGCCAAGCTTACACAGACAAATCACTCACAAATCACTCCCCGTGACTAGGCTTGCGTAAAAATTATGCCGAAGAAATTGTGTTTTTCATCTAGTAATGCAGTTTCTACCTGGGGTAAATTAACCCCTAATTTTCAGTCTTTCCTCAGCAAATGACTCACTGGGAATATGATGATGAATTGGTGATTCCTCCACCTGCGTAAAGATCTTTCAAATTTGTGGCTAGGAGACAAAATCCCCTACTCCACCATTCCCTTGCTGCATATTGCACTGATAATGAACATATGGAACCCTTGGTCACTGATGAAAAAATGCCTGCTGTATGGGAGGTGGTGAATACCGGTAGATACTCTGCTACCCATGGAGGTGTCCGACAGGATGGTCAGCACTGATCCTCATGGTGATTTCCCCAGATTTTTCTCCTGGAGTATTTTCATGACAGACACAGTTTTATATGAAGGATATTCCTTATTTATTCATCTTTTTAATATGCCATCTTTGTTCATCTGTCACAAGTTCTTTATTGGACGCCACCGCATGCACTATGCTCTTCAAATCTTGGGCTCATCATGTAGTGTTCAAAGAATGAAGTACTGTCCTGGCATTACAGTATAGTAATAATAAATAATAATTTATTTTATATATCGTTAAATGACAGAAGTGTGCTCTAAAATGCTGTTACATACATTGTACATTGTGGGAAAAAAAGCAATGATGAAGGATAATAGTACATGATTACATAACTGTATTATTAGAATAATGTGCCATCATTATTTTCATTCGGGGATCAAGATAAAGATGAACATGAACTAGATATCATAAGCTTGCTTATCTGCCCTCTGTGGGGATAATATACATGTAGGCCTAACATACTGTTGTAATGTGCAAAGATGTATCTTTATTGTTGTTGTTTGTTATGGAAGAAAAGGGAATTTCCTTGGAGCTGGTTCTCCTACACTCTCGCCCTCCTAGCTACTTGATCTGTCTTTTTCAGCCTGTTCCTCTGATTACAGTCCCAGTTGTCCATAAGGCCTTGCTCTTCAAAAGCGCTTTACTGAGCATGTTCAAAGGCAGAGGCGTGACACTTGCACCCCCTAAATCCACCTCTGCTCCACCTTTTGTTGGCCCTTGTTTCCACCAATAGGTGGATCATGCACACTATGTGTAGCAAGGCCAAAAATCTCAGTTCAAACTACACTTGTTAACCAGTTAAGTCACTAGATGTAGTTTTGGTTGTTCTACCATTGAAAACCTCCCCAACTGAAGATTGAACTAGGTCCAGGTGGTGATGGACCCTGATGTTTCTGACAGCGCCATATGCTTGAGGTGCAGGCACCAGCATACATGGCATAGGGGAATAAGTTATCCACCCTGTTTTCCCCACCACCATCGTTTACGCACAAAATCATAAGTCGAAAGATACATAAAAGACGCGACTTAGGTCGGAGCCAGGAATCTTGATAAGGGGGGGTGCCGCTACTACTAATGCATCATAAAGAAGTGGCTACCACTCCAAAAACACTCAAAATCGAGGTAAAAAAATATACGGCACACGCACCCCCTGAATCCGCCTCTGTGACTGGATGATTATACTAGAGACTTTAATTGCAGGGCAGGCGGCCTCTGCTTTCATCACCATATGGAGTATGTATTGTTATGTTATGTTTGAATTTGACACTCCCTGATAACTGTATGGTATTTATTGCATGTGCTGTTCTAACTCGCATTTCTCAGGGGGTTTGATAGAAATGATAAATGCTCTATTGTAATGTTATGTAATCAGAACTATTTATTGTTGTGGACTCGTTGCGCACAATCTGCTCACTTTGTAATATCGTTATGAGACCCGTCCTTAAGCCTGACGTCCTTTCTTAGTGGTCCGATGACTTTGATTATATTTTGTAAAGTACACATATTGTACATGTATAAACTGATCATGACCATCCAAAGAAAGTAGAATGATATTTGGTTATACTTTTAAAGTCCGGCAATATCTAAGCGCGACCCAATGGAATGCGGAAGTTAGGAAATTGATAATTGGTTTTTCTACGGACCTTTAATCACACGCGGCTCTTGAATAACCGGTGCACAGCGCGAACAATCAGGGAACGACCACAAATGGTCAACAGGCATTATAATAAAAACCGCAAAGCTCTGCCACATTACATGGCTTCCGCATTCCATTGGGTCGTGCTTAGATGTTGCCGGACTTGAAACAAGAACTCTGTGTAATTCCAATGGGCGGAGTACATTTTCAGACCATTTCACTCTGGTACATTTCATTGCAAAGTGGTCCAAGAGGAAAAAGCTCATACATCCTGTGATTGGGTGTAACCAAGGGCAATAAACGTACATGAAATAAACTTGACATCCGGCACAGTCCTTTTCTATCATTATTCAAAAAAGTCACATTGATTCAAGTCCATACTGGCTTTGATGAAGGGTGATAAGTGTTAAATTACATTTTTCACACCATTGATTACCGGTAGGTTTAAAAATAGCTGATTTTCTGCCATTCTAAGGTACATGTGTGGCATTCTTATATATTTTGATACACGATTTCTTCACTGTGTTTTTAACAGTACTGTATTAGATTTTATCATCTGTGCTGATATCAGTAGGTAGTTTCTAAGTACATGTAGTGGAATCACACCAGGACTTGATCTTAGTGAAAAATCAGGGAGAAAAATTTTGTTCCCTCTCTCGTACATTGTATGTCACCTGTGACAAAGTATGGAATCACACCACAAGTTTGTTCATAGTGAAAAGTCAGGGAATCACACACCACAACTCGATTACATTGAAAAGTCAGGGAAAAATTTATTTCATGTTTCGTACATTGTCTGGTACATGTATAACTGCAAAGACTCAAGATTGAATGAATTTTTATTCAGCCTCATATTTTGGCATTAGTAAATTGGTGCTCGTCTAGGTATCTGTGGATCCATCCATCCATGGGAGTAACATTACAAATTTCATAATGTGCACTGAATAGACTTATCCCGAGTTTACAAATTTTACCTCAGTCCGCACATATCTGGCAGCGTCATGTCTTCCGTCATGATGTTGATTTCAACACATTTGAGAACTTAGGCCATACCAAATTGATTGTTCGTTTAACGGATTTCCCTCTACCCCAAATTGCCAAAACGAAATAAAATTTTTTTATTTCACCCGCATCTCCATTCAGTGTTTTCAGTAAAAAAAATAAAAATACCTTTTTTTTTCTTGGAAAACATGCGTAAGTGTCTCTCAAGTCGCAAACGCTGCACTGAGCACATGGCCTCGCAGCGCCCCGCGATCTGGGACCCCGTGTTGCGCACTGGTGGTAACCCCGTAGATCAATGGCTGACGCCAGCAGGTGAAGAGCTCTGGTAATATTGTTATTCAAATCACATTGATGTAGTTTATTAGCTCAACTCCTTCATTTTATTTTTATTTTTTTTTCGCCAGCAGCATGCCACTTTTGGTGAGAGAAGATCCGTTAAACTAACAATCAAATTGGTAAGGCCTTATGAAGAGAGTGTAAGAAACCTGGGGCTGGGTGTTCAAAACACTATTTGTCACTAACATGACGGCTTGTGCTCTCTTGGGCGTTATCTCATCAGTTAAGCCCATTACAGAAAACGCCGTGTTAGAGATAACGTCAAAATAGACGTTCTTCACCAATGTCACAACTCAATGCTAATGAGGTAATTAATACAAAATTAGCCATGTGTTTGGCCGTCAGTAATACACTACAACTTTATGTAATTCAGCACTAATTGTCTGTTTTTACAACAGACAGGTGTCATTCAATCATCAGACTGCTGTACAACATGTGACTTTACTTGACAAATCATATAGGGAGAAACTGAAATGATAAGAAAGGTAGTTTGGAAAATATTCCAGTTAAAATCTGATTTCTTTCAGTAAACTCCATTGACACTGACGGCCAATATGGTCGCACCAGTTCCTATGAATTCTATGCTATTAGGGTGTGACGTCACATGAAGAACCTCTATCAAACGGTATTTTGAACAACCCAGCCCTGGATGCAAACTTCATATTTATCTTTAGGAAAACCTGTAAATCTGCTCAGCTGTACATAACATGGCAGCAAATCTGTACAGATCATAGTTTAATTAGCTTTGCTCATCGACCAGAAAACATAGCCTTTCACTGGACTCTTTGACTTCTTCACATGCGTTGTTCTGTGATAATTCGCCAAAAGATTGAATATTCATTACCGGTATCTTTTATGATGCAGGTCCTGCTAGAAAGCATCCTTGTTGCCATGACAACTACTGAGGATAATTAGTGATGTACACTGTTTGTCCTGAGGTAGATACATTGATGGCAGAACAACCAGGTAGCTCCATTCATCCACCAGGCTTCTTTCAGCATAAAGTGTCCTCATGAATAGTCAGCTAAGTTTTGTTTCCATGGCAACAACTTTATTTTGTAACCATGGCAATGGGTGATTTACCTCCCCCACCGGATCAGCAGTTCTATATAATAAATTCTAACATGGATACTGGCTTGTGTTGTGCATTAAATATCAGTGAGGACTGTTGCGTGGGACTATTTTACCGTTAACCCTTTCACAATATGTTGTTCAGGGATAACTGTTGTTTACTGAGGCTCACAACACAATGGCTGATATTCATAAAAGCTAGCAAATGCTTTTACTTCAAGTTTTGCAGTACATTTACATTGGGCCTTGCTGTGCAAATCTAAAGTATAAGCATTTGCTAACTTTTATGAATACCAGCCGTTGTCTTGAATTTATGAATTAATTGACAAATAGATGGCGATTCCCTTTGGGCATTGATGATAGGTGTAGTGTTGTTGTTAAAAGAGTTTTGTTATTCAGGGATTAATTGGTGCCTGACTGTGGTTTACTCAATGAGATAGATAAATTGATTGTGTTCATGGTAAAAGTAATACATGAATTTCTACTATTTTTCACAGTTTTGAACCTTGCTGTAAGAGCTGTCAATTCAAAGTCAACACGAAAGTGCAGGCCATCCCTATCCTTGTTGAATAAAAAAAATATATATTTTGTTGTTCAAGTACAATAGGTAGGCCGGTCTTCTCTCTTGCAGAATGTGGTCAGTAACTAAAAATACACAGTAAATAAACATTTTGCAGGTTTACTGCTGGAAATAATATAATATACCGGTACTGTAGATTTCTGTTAGCTGACATTAGGAAGAAGTATTAAAAATACTCGTCCCACTGGCGTGTTTACTATCATCATATAAAAGGAATCCTTTAGGCTATTATGGGTTGACAAGTCATACATGCCGTGTAGTTTATATTATAATTATTGTTTGATATTGTAAATACTCGGGGAAAATAAATGATATTTTCAGTAGACACTACCTTTGTCTTGTCTCTTTTACATGAGTCTTTACTGTAGCTGTACGTACTAAGACAATATGCATGTAGGTCTACTTTGAAATAAGACACTTGTGTTGACGTTTTGCATACCGGTAAGAAGAAAACTTCGACTTAACCAGGATTTCCGGAGGGGAAGTCGTTTTTGAAAATATCACGGTCACTTTCATAGATGAATTATCAGTTCTGGGAATTTCCACACGCAATTCAAAGAGGAGTCATCGTACCACCACTGTCCCCCAGTTATGCTTATGGTTAGCTAGCCAAATGGATGCTTAGTAAGTTAGGGAGCATAATTATCATGTAATTTGCAAAGAATATATTGTGGAGATTGTCTCACTGTCTCGTCAAAAATGAAATGCCCCACATCAATAACGAAGACAAATGAAGGCTTTCCCGGTATCATCGGAGGTGAATATGTTGCCGTGCTAGAACTGACATCAACAACGATCTAACCTCGCTTTCGGAAGCCAGGTTTTCCCAATGTATATTTTCGTGTACATGTCTGCCTACAAATCTTCTCAAGTAACCTTCAGGCGAGGTTGAGCATGTTTTGTGAGGCAGAGAATTTCGCACGTGCAGCGGTTATATCTTGCTAAATTAGAAAAATAACGCATCTTCAGCCCCAATCATGCAATGTGATTGTTGCAGTGACAAAGAAGCCATACTAGAATGTCCTGAATGTCAGGGTAAGGCATATTTGTGTCGCATTTTCACGCGCTGGTTTCTGAAATGAATGAATGAAAAATCCCTGAATTGCGTGCATGCATGCACTGCATCACTGCACTGCATGCATGTGGCACTGCCTGGCAGCAGTTTACTGTCTCAAAAGTCCCACAATGAATTGCTTGCTTGGCATGCATGTAGACTTTTCGTTGTGAAGAAGCAGCCTCTCTGCATTAGCTCAGCTTTCCGGTCATATACTAGGCCTAAGCCTAGTCACAGGAACTTGTATGATGGTGTGACCGGTTTTCGTGGTACTAAGCCATGTAGGCCTAAGACTTTACCGCCCGATTGTGGCATTAGTCACTTTGCGTCCGTAATTATTTTGTTATGTGTCGAAAATAGAGATATTAATTTACCGTGAAATGTTTTTGTCTCGCGGGCGCGCGCGTGAATAAACGTGAACGAACGGGAAAAAACGGGAGTACCACGAAAACTGTTCTGCCCCGAAAACTGGTCACTCCATCATACCGTTAATTACGAGGGTCCTACCCCCTATTAGGCATGTCAGGCCAAAATTTAGTTTACACCCTACAAATCTGGGGAGAGGCTTATATGAAAGATCTCCAAATTACTGAAGCGTAGAGCTAACACAGATCTGAGGAGAGCCAGCTTTACTCATCGCATCGTTAATCCATGGAATGCCCTCCCGAACGACATTGTGGAAGCGCCAACTCTGAATACCTTTAAAAACAGGCTTGACAGAAGGTGGATGAACGTTACTTACAACTATGAATGACATTCAGCCTATAGTACATAGGCCTAAGTCGGACAGATGGAATGGATACATTACATACTTGTACATTACGAACAGTCGCTATTAACCATAACCACAACCACAACCACAACGTTCTAGCATGCGCACTGGTTACTATACAGAACACGTTTTTGGGTCAACAGGATTACCTACGACCGTCAAGACGATGATGATGATCTAACTTAACACAACAAAATGTTTTTTACAGAATTGAAATATCTCAATCCAGTCCAGAGTAATTGGACTTTAAAGACTGACATTCGGCCTTTATTTTTAGAAAGGCAATTAATAGGAAATGTGAAGAAAGGTCANGATAAGGCGCACCACCCTATAAGGCGCACCCCCAATTTTAGACCCTTCTTCATGAAAAAAAGCCGCGCCTTATAGTCCGAAAAATACGGTAAACTGGACAGATGAAGATTTTGCAACCTAGTTTGTGGTACAGACTGCCACACATCCTCACCAGTAAAATAACTTGCCGGTGGCACTGTGGTTGAGCACTGGACTTGCGACCAAAATGTCATGAGTTAAATTCTCAGTCGAGTTGTCATTATTGTTCTCAACTGGTGTGAAAGGATCAAGTGATACGCTGAATAAGCTGCACCGTGAGTACCCCTAACTGTTTCTGGTGAGACAGGCCTTGTTTCTGAGGCGAGCAAAAAACTGCTCGCCTGAGAACAATAGAAAACGCTATTGTTCTCAGGCGAGCACTTTTTTGCTCGCCTCAGAAGACAAGGCGTGGTGTGACTTGGCGATAATAATGTGAAGCACTTTGAGGAAGGGAAAGACGACCAAAAAAGCTTCGTATTGCTGGTCTTAAGGTGCCTATCCACGGGAGAGGTTTCTCTCACGAGGTGGCTCTCTATGGGCAAGTCAAAGAGCAGTTGTTTGTGTCATGGTCTCAGCATACTGTAAAGCAGGAAAATTTCACGTGCAGGAAATTTTTGCGAATTTCGCGAGAGTGTATGAGTCGCGAAAATTTCCTGTCGCGAATATGAGTACACGCAAGTGATAAATACGGTCCGTGAAAAAAAACAGAAAAAAATGCAGAGACTCGCGAAAATATCCTGCCGCGAATATGTCTATAATTCTTGATTCGTGAAAATTTCCAGCCGTGAAATTATCTTGCTTTACAGTAAGCCATGAGGAAATAAACAATGGTGAATTGCACTCTGTGAGCCAACTTCTGTGAGAAAACTCTCACGTGGAGAGGTGCCTTTACTGATTGTCACAGTCATATTGTCCACAATTGTTTGTTTCTTAGGCTTGGGAGGGAGAGAGCAACTTACAGACTTCTATCCACGCTATCAATTGGAATAATAGGCCTTGGTGACATTGGCCTTGAAGGTAAGTTTATAAAGAAAGCCTTGAGTCCGGGCCGTATTCGAGAACCTTCCTTAACAATAAGGTTTACCTTCAGCTATTGTTTGCAGGGCAGAATACAAAAGCTTAAAGTGGACCTTAGAGTCAGTTAAGGAGACTTCTAGAATTCGGGGGCCATATTTATGAAGCCTTCGCAACTTTGTAAATCTATTGTAAGGCAGTCAGTGAACAATAGGGCATGTGTAGCCAAACAATAGATTTGCATGAACGCAAAGTTGCGAAGGCTTCATAAATATGGCCCCGGGCCTTTATGACTGATACAAACGTGTAAATCAACAAACTTGTTTCTGACACCAGAAAACTTTACTAACAGCTGTATTGTGCCATGAGCCACATGAGACTGTTCTCCATGCCGTGCTTTTTTTCAGTCGCACGCTGTTGTAAGACATTTGGCATGACAGTTTGCGGAGTTGTTCGACGAAACAGACCCAAAGAAATGAGTTCTGAGTACGTGGATCGATATTTTCTGAACACAGAGCTGACGGAAGTGCTCAAATCATGTGACTACATCTGTAACCTCTTGCCGAGTACCCCAGAGACTCGAGGCTTGCTTTCTGGCGACGCTCTCTCCGTGTGTAAAAAAAAGGTGAGGCATGTTTGGTTGTCCATTCACATGGCACTCAAGACAATTTCTCCTCTTCGATCTCAGTGAGTTTTCGCAATGGCCCGGTTGGGCCCATGACATTTTGAGATCATCACCTGTGTGGTTGGGGTAGAATCCTCTCTAAAGGTTATTGTAGGCCGAAGCTGAGCATTGTGAAAACTCGCTATTACTCCAGGCAGCTAATAGGGGCCTAAATGTACCAGTAGGCCTAGCCAATAATTTTTGGAGAAAACCATTAGCGTTTCTGAGTCCGACTTTCCATTCCTCATTACCACTATCAGAATGGTTGTTATGGAGATATACCTCTTTTTCTTCACTAGTAATACCCTGGCCACGTCTCTTTATAGAAACCAGTTTTCATCAATGTTGGACGAGGTGATGTTATAGATGAAGCTTCCATCTTAAAAGCCGTCAAGTCCGAGTGGATCTCCAAGGCGATTCTTGACGTGTTTGAAGTTGAACCGCTTCCCAAGGAATCTTTACTCTGGGATGAGCCAAAAGTTGTCATTTGTCCGCACGTCAGTGCGATAAGTCCACCCAGCATGGTGAGTTTGGTAGGCTTCCCGGGCACTGTGTATGGGTATTTAACCGGCTGTGTTATCTCCACAGCCAAACATTAAATGCCTTTTGTTTTGAAGCCTTCATGAAGTGATGATATCGTACAAGAACGAAATAACTACGCACCTCCTTGGCGTCAATCTCATGAATGATATAGCAGTGTTCTCCAACTCCTATTTACTGCCTACCTGCCACCAAGTCAAAATTGTTGACCACCAAGTCAAAATCCAGTTGTGCCCTTCCCACCGAGTCAAAATGTTTCAAAGCCCAGTCAAAATCTAGTAGTTTTGTCCAACCAATTTGTGAAAAATTCACATTTAGGGCAAAAAATAGCTTCCACATTAACGAAAAAAAGTCCAAGATCTTTTAAACCTCTGAAATGCAGGATATTGAATCTCAGTTCTTTTTTTCTGCAGTAAAGCCCCNNNCAGTAAAGCCCCTCCCCCCCCCCCCCCTTCACAATGAGACTAGCATTACTGGTACACATTCGCAATTCGTGCCTTGTGGAGTGTTGTACCGCTAAGTCAAACCATGAAAAGTTGGAGAACACTGATATAGGCTGGACATTAGAACTAGAAGATTGAACAGGTAGTTTACCGGTAATTCAGTAGCCATTTACAGAAGTTATTTCAAACTTTTTTAAGTTGCATGTTCTCTCTTCCAGGTAACGGACATCTTCAAAGAGAACATGGAACGGTACATGAACGGAGAGCCACTTAAATATGTTATTGATTGGAAATCAGGCTATTAATGTACCACTGAATGGAACCGCAATCACTGGTTTGGGTGTGAATTTGTTGGCCAAAGGTGCATATCATAAACACAACAGAGAAATGAGTACATGTACTGTAAAACGGGAAATTTTTGCCGACGTTTTAATTTTGCGGTCTTTGCGGTTCTATCACAGCTGCAAATTTAATCCGCGTAAAAATTCTTTCAATTCAACGTTGTCGGCGCGACCGCAAAAATAAGACGTAGGCCTATTTCAGATAATGCACCACTTGCCAATAGATCGTGTTGAATAGGGATGTCACTAATGAATTTCCTCGGGTCTTGTAGTTTGCTACAATGCATAATTCTGCGGTTTTTGCGGTGCCGAGCTGTCCGCAAATTATAAAGATGCAAAATATTATTCTGGGGCAGAAATACTGTGGGTCCACCAAAAAAACATCCGCAAAAATTTCCCATTTTACAGTATATAGATGCAGAGCGAGCTGTTTATACATGTAGACTGAGGAATAAAGATACATGTACAATGTTAAATTGGGACTTTTGACACGCATAAGACTTCTTGTTAGGAATCACAGACACATAGCATTCACATACTTCTTGTTAGGAATCACGGGAATTCGGGTCCTTTTCTTTGTCAATAAGGTGCTTTGAACTCAAATGTTATGTATACACAGATAATGGTGCACAGGTTTCACGATTGGATATTTTTGATGCATCGAGTTGACACCATGCTTTACTTTATTTATAAGCTTTAAGTTTACCGTAAATTATACAGACTTCAGCCTTTTGAAATTAACTTGTCTTTCTTCAGTTTTTTTTATTACGATTGAACAGAACAGAACACCAGCTTGAAGTTACAAGTGCCCAGACTGCATAAACATGGTATGTGGAGTTCTGAGTATGTTTTCGTCATCTTCTGAACACACAGATGTCGGGGACCATATACACATCTCACTGACAACATATACCTCAGAGAAAAAATTCTGAGATACAGAATAGCACAAAATTGACACAAAATGACAATAAGCAAGAAGTCAATCTCCAGAATTCACGAATTTTCGACCCCAACCGGGGTCTTTTTCAAGTGGAACTTTACAATCTGAAACTCTAGAAAAGACTCAAGACTCTTTTCTAGAGTTTCAGATTGTAAAGTTCCACTTGAAAAAGACCCCGGTTGGGGTCGAAAATTCGTGAATTCTGGAGATTGACTTCTTGCTTATTATCAGAAAAAATTCTGAGGTATACATTGTCAATAAAGAGTGTATCGGTGTATGTGACCTAGTCTGGCAAAACCCCGCAAAGTCGCTGAACACCATAGGGTTACCGGTAATAGGTTATGTGGGGAGTCTGATCACAATGAAAAAACGACGGTCTGTTTTTGGCAAATAAAGCCTTATCGATTGTGCAACAAAGGGCAGGTATGACCAAGGCCTATGTCACTCCCCAGTGACTTTGGCCGGTTTTCACAGACCCGGTCACATGTGGTCCCCAACCACAAGAACCTATGATCCACTTGCTCATGACGTGACAATAATGACAAAGACAGCACTGAAAGTTTGCCATTTTATTGATTTAGAAAATATCGACGTACAACACACCGATGAAGAGTAGGCTGAGTGAGGCATTTTAGATTGACTTGTGGACAAGAGATGTTCGTGTCCACATCATTTTTTGTCTCGGCCAGATTGGAGATAATTGCGGCCAGGAGTGGATGAACATCGTTTCATTCAGTCCCTGAACAACAGAACCATTTTCAACCCTACAGAACATGACAGGAGTTGCATTGAGAAATCATAAGTTCCAGAACCCCTAGGGATAATCTTCCACAGCAAGGTTGAAGAATTTGTCCATTTTCAGTCTTTTTATCCTTCCATGCCAGATCATTAACAGTGGTATTGAACCTACCAAATCTTTAACTCCCCCAAAACCCTGCAGGGGCAGATCCAGGATTTGGAAAAAGAGGGGCGCCCTGTGCTAGGAATATTGAAATTTGCCCCAATTCGAGAATTTCACGGTCGATTTTACAGATTTGTTGGCCAAAAGGGGAGCCCGCGCCCGTTGCACCCCTCTTGAAACGCGCCTGCCCTGTGATAATGGTATTCATTGAAAAGTACTCACTCACGCAGATTCTTCCAATGAATACCTTACGATGGGTTTCAAGTGCCTTTCATTTTGAGGACATTTTCAACAACCCTGACCTTCACTCTGAAAGGGTGTTCTCGGAAGTTGACTCATTCAAATCACAAGTTAAACGACCCAAAGTTTTAAGCAGCACATATCAATACACCGTGAACATCTTTATGCTATAGATGCTAGGTAATCCTTTATCTCTGATGGGGATAGACGTCGGAACCCTTCCGCATTTGAGATCCCGATCTCAATGTTGTCTTCAGTCATTTGTCCTTCAAAGCTTTCCTTCAATGTTAAGATGGCTGTGTGAACTGCATCCTCTAACTCCAGGTTGTCACTGTACCTGTGGAGAGAGGGTATCAAAAATTAAACACTTAAGGCCTTGTTGTTTACAAACAAGATCATGTTTTCCCTTGGCAACTTTTCTTTATTCTGCAATTTAATATTGCCATTACAGGCCAGCACCAGTTAGTACAAGTACTGTGGTCCCAGAACATCACAGAATTTGACGTCACGAAGAAGTGCATGCCTCAACAACATCCATAACGACATGAAGCTGTGCCTACATCTGTGACATCCTCGGACTGCTACTAACTGGTGCTAGCCTCTAACGGCAGGGATGTCGCCCACTAAAAGACTTTCATGTTACCCTAGATCTGAATGGGGGTCCTATACAATGGACGCCTTTTGTGTGAGAAATTGATCAGGACCTGAATGTCCATTTCAATTCAATAGTTTTAACCACTAGTGAAATTGAGGTAGTGAGTTAGGTTCCTCATTATCCCAGGGAATTATCTAAAAGCCAGTCACATGGCGGCAAGTTATCCTGTAACCGTAATCCCCACCTCTTTTCACTACATACCTCTTTTCCAAGAATGTTTTTCCATTCACAAAGTTCTTTCCCATGGCTGTGGCTTTCCAGGCGAAGTAGGCTCCAGAGGGGTCGCACTGATACAGATAGGGGCGTTTTTCATCTTCATCCCATCCTGCCATCAGCAGCGACACACCGAAAGGCCGAACTCCTCTGTAATTTATTATGCAAAAAGACCAAATAGGGATGAGAAGGAAACGCGTGTAAGTAGGAGCAGGGCTATCAAATCAGTAGCATGGACCTCAAAATGTTCGATTCTGTCATCAGTAAGTCCACTCTTTCCAAAAGCAACAAAGGGGCTGTTCATTTTCGTCAATTGAGGAATCTGAGTTTTGATCCTTGAGAAAATGGAGAAAGCTATGAAGCTGCAAATTGCAGTGATTATTCTGTACAGCACAACAAATAATCCCTGCAATTTGCAAGTGCATGGCTTTTTCTGTTTTCCCAAGGATCACAACTCAGATTCATCAAGAGAAAATGAACAGCCCCTTTTACATTACACCCAGACAAGATTTATAAGATGCTCCTCCCAGCAAGGTCTTGGGGGAGAGATTATCTATGGACATGACCCTTAACGACAGGGGAAGATTTCATTTGACAGGGGGCTACACTAACCAAGACAATTTACATGTAAATTCAACCCACCCAGATTGTGTGTACTCTTGCATGACTGTAGCCACCCGCTGAACCAACTGAGCTGTTGGTATCTCATCTTGATATGTCAGGAAGTAGTTCTGTGCTAATTTTCTAGCTTGTTTTACCAAAACTCTGAAAAAAAACATCCAGAGGGTTATTCCTGTGACAAGTTGGCAAGGTGACAAAGCCTAGTGATGAACATAATGATTGGGTAAACATTTATCCAAGAGCAATGCAATGAAAAAGCAGAATAAGATGTTGAAAGAGTTCTGGATTGCTTGATGTGAGAAGGCTGGTTATTGAGCTCAGTGTTTCCGCCAGAGGGTACGCTGTGACAAAGGAACAGAAAAGGACCATTTTCTTTAATTTCATGGGGTTTTTTGCTGATTTTGAAGAACTGCATACCCTCAAAAATATTTCTGGCAGAAACCCTGGAGCTGGAGAAACCAAGATATAACTCACCGATAGTCTGGCCCCATACCGCTATAAACCATCCCAATATTTTTGGTGATCATCTCAACTTTGTGGATGCTATGTTCATCATAAAGGATTGACTTTTGCTTTTTCTCTGTTGCCAAGACAACGCCATTTGTAGCTTTTATCCCAACAGAGGGGGCACCAGCGGCAACTGCTGCTAGGGCATATTCAATCTGGACCAATTTCCCAGATGGGCTGCAAGATAAGTGAACGAAAACAATCAAATATTTAGGCTGGAAAAAGATTTTCATTGTAGACTCTACCGTATGAATTGAAATTGAAAATCAAATAATAGCCGGAACGACTTTTTACAATCCCTGGTCACTGACTGACGGAATAAGCCGCATTGTTACGATTCTACAATAGGATTTCCGTTGTGTGCCACTTCTGACCAGCATGACCAGGGTGGCAGGGATTCTAAAGTTCTACCGACGGCGACGTCGACGAATGTCGTGACGCCTGACGGTGCAGTGCAGGCCTACCACCATGACCACATTTCTCATCGGCCTACAGACTGACATAGGCCTAACTGATCAAATTCAAGTCATGAAGTAGGCCTATAGGTCTAGTACTTCTATCTGCCACCAGTCCACACCACCAGCTTGGGTGGCTGTACACTGCCTGCATGCATGGGCATAGCTACACATGCAGCAATGACTGTGCTGTGTCTGTGATGTGACTTGCATATTTTGCCGGCGAAATTCGATCAAGTTCGGGGACTGATTTCTCTTCAAGTCTGCGACGACCTACATTCATTTCGATTTTGATTGAGAACAGGTTACTTAAGGATGTGAATCAAATGGATGTTAGCAATATTTTGACAAGGTCTGAGTAAAAATACCTAAAAGTTGTAAGAGAAAAACCGTATCCCCGCTCTCCCATTTTGTCTGCAAATCTTCTCGCCAGATGGCGCTAGCCAACCTCGTCTCCAGGTCTTCCTCCTCCGTCAGCCTTGGAGACGAGGTTGCCTGATCCGAGTCATGTGATCCGAACCAAAACATACAAAATGGCAGCCCCCATGAAATTGGGACCACTTTCCTTTTTGCTATTTTGCATGATTTTCATCTCTTATGTAAAGATATCTCAAACTTTACAAAATGAAATAAAGCATCAAGGGGATTCCGACACATCTATCAGAAGAAATGTGGGTCAGAATTTTCCAACAAGCGACAAATTAGATGTAAAAAATCCTGGAAAAGTTGAGGTTCATGACATGTCTTCAAAATTGGATGTTAATGTGGAAAATGCAAGAAATGAACCTCTCACTCTGACAACTCATTCAGATCTGTCGCAACTTGATCTCAAGAAGATGAACCAGATCTCACGAAGGACTGCAAATGCTGCTCATATTGCCAAAAAGAATTTTCACCACCATTCTGATCACCGACCGGCCATAACTGTCACTCCTGCTCCTGCTTGGGGGGAGAACATTTATGGCAACAGCGAACACGGCAAATTTCTCCGTTACGACAATGAAGTCACGTTCATAGATCCAGGGGATACTGCCACACCTTTCAGCTTGAAAACCTTGGATGGAACCTTCGCTTACCCGAATCCTGATCTCAAGGACAGAGCTCTCTTATTTCATGCCTTTACGCGTGATTCTGGCTTTTTAAATGCTATGTGGCATAATGGGGAATCTCTGAAATCGATTTTAATGAACAGTCCTGATTCTGTGCATTACGTCTTCTTCTCCTCATCAACAACACCACAGCTCGCTCTCGAAGATGCCAAGTTTATGAAGAAGCAGTTGAACGATACTGTTGTTACACTTCGCTTTCCTCGGTGGGTTAATATTCTGTTTCCATTCGAATTTTCCGTTTCTTCCTAGAGCTGATTACCTCTTCTGACACTACTGGATCATTAGAGTTTTGTAGGACGAAACCAGAGCCTGCGGTTTCAAGACAGTCCCAGTGTTTCTATCACTTAATACAGAATGATCCTACTGGGAATTAGGCCCGGGGCCCAGTTTCATTAAGTCTAAAGTTTGACTTAAGTCATCATGTGACCAGGTTTCAGCAAATCAGATGGCTTCATTTCAGACTTAAGTTTTTTCTTAGACTTAAGATTCTTTGTGCAACTGGGCCCAGATCTCGGCAATGAATGGTATTAATTTGTAATTAATTGTGTGTAATTAATTAAATTGTAATTAATTATGTCTCCTGTCACTTCTGCCTCAGTCTGACAGGTACTAGTTGTTTGCTTATCAAATAATATCTATCACTCTGCTCCTTTTTCCAGGAGGGCTGCGCAGAACTTTTTGAGAATGCATTTTGTAACTGACCCCCTTCCTAATCTCCTGAAAACTGGAAACTGGATCGCATATGCGTTCTACACCTGGACGTGTTCAGATCACAACTGTGGCATAGATCAAATCAACATCACTTCAAAAGGTTAGTTGGTTTTAACCTCTCTTCCAGATGTAATTGACTCCTTTAGTTGCAGCAGTAGCATCAGTTCCTTTGAAATTCCATTAATATCATGATAGATGTGTTACATTTATTGCAGATTTCGGTAAAGATGGTGTAGCATTCCAGCGTCTTGATGCACGATATGACTGGCTTCCATCCCCTGTGTCTCGATTGGGAAACAAAACCATAAAACTTGTGTACGCTGGTTATGGCTGTCGTGAAATTACCACGAATGTTGCGGGATGTGTTGCACTAGTTCTGAATGGAACTTGCAGCTATTATCAGAAGGTAATACTTACCAGATTTGAATGTGTTGTGGTAGGGTTCCATCTTACGAGTGCTGATCACTAGCCACCTGGCAGCTACAATTGTCATCCTCTGTCTTTGAGTAAAATCTCAATGAAGGCTCGCTCTACACATATATATGTGACCCGTGACAACAAAATGAGTCGGAATGTTCCGGAGAGAAGACCGAGATGACACCAGAGAACAATTACAGAAATGGACAAAGTCAAATTTCACAATGGGCAGACAATCCTGAAATCAACAAACCATTGTTGTCACCTTGGGTCTTCTTCTGTGCACATTCCAGCTCATTTTGCTGTCACGGGCAGGCGCGGATCCAAGGGGTAGTGCACCCGGCACACGCCCCCTTTTGGCCAACAAATCTGTAAAATCGTCCTTGAAATTCAGAAATTTGGAGCAAATCATTGAAATTCACCGCAGATTTCAATGTTTCTACCACAGTGCACCCCCTCTTTTCGGAAATTGTGGATCCGCCCCTGATGGGTCACATATACCACTGGTACACCAATCTATTTCACAACTCATTCTTTCAATCCCAGGTCCTCACTATGCAAAAAATGGGAGCTAAGGCTGTTCTGGTGATGGCAAGCTATGGACTTCCTTTGGAAGACATGCAGTGTCATGGCAGTGAATGTGACGATACACTACAGATACCAGCGGCAATGATTCCATACAACTTCAAATTGATCATGTAAGTTCTAATGTTAAACTCAGGGTCTCTGTGTCTGTTGGCCTAGACCATGTACCGTAAGCCTGATTGTGATCATTATTCCCGTAAAAAATTGTACAGGTCACTTTTTCATGACGCAACGTCAACTCCTAAAATGACGTCAATGACGTCGCTAAGGTCGGGATAAACAAAAAGTTGCCCTCCTCACTGACATCAAATATCCTTTTCTTTCAGGGCTGACAGTCCTATGGTCAGGTACCATCACAAACCATGCAATAATTTCTTCACCGGTGTAGACAGAAATGGAAAATTAGCGGAGGTTGGCTGGTTCCTGTATCCATCTTTTCAATTCTTTGTTTGGCAAGCTGAGTGGTGAGAATTGATGGATATGTGTCCATTGTATTGATGTCTATTGATAGTTTTCTTGGCCTTTAACCTATGTAATGCCAAATTTGTATGCTAGGCTGAACAGCCTTTATGAATATGGCCCTAACTCTTCTACAATAGACAGATATCTGTCTCCTGTGCAGATCTCTGGTACGATAACGGTCACTACATGTACAGTCTTTCAAATAAGTAAATGGACAGAGTGTTTTTCAAATATCGTCGAGATAAAACAAGATAATTGGATGCGGTTTTCAACATAGTGTGGTATAGTTACTTGGTCATATATCTCATGTATTTGGGTCAACCTAATTTTAACCCTTTGTTATGTAACAGGCAATTTAAAAAAGGTCAAAAAGTCAACTTTTTTATTTCAAGTTTTTCTCAGCAGATTTCAATGTGTTGTAGTGAGGTGATTGATAATAAGAGTTTTTGCGCAAAAAAATATTGAAAATGTTTTTCCGTTTTCGTAATATCTCAAAATATCAAAATTTGAGATTTTTGAAATTTTGATATATTCGATCATTTTTTAAAGTCATTTGGTAGCATTCATTCCCTCGTGATAATTTATGCAATTTTTGAATGCTTTTTTCGCTTAAATGTCATGATATTCAGCCTCTTTATTCAGCCTCCAGATTTCACATAATATTTTCTGCTGATTCGGTGATGGAAACACGTGGAAACTTTCGTAGCCATCTTGTTATCATGTCTGGCAGCGAATAACAGCAAAACAATATTCAATATCTCAAAATATCAAAAATATCAAATTTTGATATTTTGAGATATCACGAAACAGACAGCAGATTTCACCGATTTTTTTGGCAAAGAGTCTTTAATGTCAATCACCTGATCACATCAGTGCCAAATCTGTTGAAAAAAATTAGAAATAAAAAAGTTAATTTCTGGACCTTTTTTAAATTGCCTGTTACATAACAAAGGCTTAAAATTAGGTTGACCCAAATACATGCGATACATGACCAAGTAAGTATACCACACTATGTTGAAAACCGCATCCAATTATCTTGTTTTATCTCAGAGATATTTGAAAAACACGCTGTCCATTTACTTATTTGAAAGACTGTACCTTTCAGGTTTGATTACATGTATGGACTAGTGCGCAATGTCACGATAAAACCAAGTATGTTAATTCCTGTCCTCGATCATACAACCATGCAGGGGAAGAAGGGAGCCGTGGCAACTGTGATAATACCCTCCTTTACAGGTAAAGAACTCAGAAGAGTGATCTGCTGATATTCGCCCGTATATCCAATTAGGACAACACAACTCAAATTTCATTGGATATTGCTGTAAAAAAAGTGAGCTTTTATAGAGGCTATGCACGTGACGTCATCAGCCAGCGTGACGCCATGTTGGATGGAACTGCGCAGCGCGTTTGACGGTTTTTACCTGCGCAGTTCCATCCAGCGTGGTGTCATACCCATTGATGACGTCATTTTATGACGTCAGTGCATAGCCTCTATATATAGTGCTCTCTTACTGCAATGCAGTGTCAAGGGCGCTTCACATTTTCCCCCAGCTATAGGTCTGTTCATTCCAATTTCATTTCTCCATTCCCTGGGGAATATTACAGTCCCGGCAGCTGATTTCAGCGCTCTTGGACTAATATTCACATAGACCATCACTACCAGCCAGGTACCCCTTTTACACCTGGGTGGGGTGAAGCAAGTGAGGCAAAGTGACTTGCTCAAGGTCACAAGCGAGTGTTTTTTTCTTGGTCAGGACTGGGAATTGAACCCGGGACCCTCTGATCTGGAGTCCGTCTTGCTAACCACTAGACCTCACCGCTCCCCACAAAAATAGGTAGATAGGTTTAATCCATTTTATTCTTTTCATTCAATTTAGACCTGCAGCGATATGGCCTCGTCCAGCTGGACATGTCACTCGATTGTCCCGGAAAAAAAGATGAGTCCTGCCCACATTGGGATCACACGGTACAGCTGTACGTCTGCTGTGACAATACGTCTGCTCTCTGTGGGATGGAGCTCGGTCGGTGGATCAGTCCTTTTAGGAGGTGAGTTTCATTACAGATACGCACGCCAGGGTCTTTAGGGAGTTCCCTTCTTCCATATGTTCCAACAGAAAGGCAACTCTGTGTCTAGCGATTGTGTGCCAGCAAGTTCCATCATTATTTCCGTAATTTGTTATGTACTGGGGCAGACGAGATGAAATCCTGTGCTCAGATTTTCTAAAATGTGGGCATTTCTTTAAAAATTCTTGACTTTACTTGAAAACCAAAATTTGAAGGAAAGTTCTCCAAGTCCAGCCGTGGATCCAAGGGGGAGGCAAATGCCTCCTTTCTGCCAACAAATTTGTAAAATCGACCGTGAAATTCTGAAATTTGGGGCAAATCATTGAAATTCACGGCAGATTTCAATGTTTCTAGCACAGTGCGCCCCCTCTTTTCCGAAATCGTGGATCCCCCTCAGGGATCAAAGTTCATACATGTATTCTGAAAAAGCAGATTTTGGTCTAACAGGCCAAAAAATCAAGTCGCACACAATACAAAATGCAATAGGACATCAAATTTTTGGGTCGCACAGAGCAAAATCCAGGCTGCATTTTAGACCAAATGATCATGAACTTTGAACCCTGCCCCTGAAGTCCATCAACTAGACACACTCAGCTAAAATTTACTCAAAGTTGGACAGAAAGATTGCAATATTACATTGCTCTCCCCACAGGCGTATTGGTCGGTGGCTGACGGACATCACCCCCTTGATACCCCTATTGGCGTCCCAGACAGTGACTCGGTGCAACTTTACTATGAAGACGGCGCCCTGGGCGATGGCATGGGTGCCATCGTTGCGTCTCCGTCTTTCACATGTTCAGGAATCCAAAGGTTAGACTATACATGAACGCTGCATTTTGTGGAGTACTGTAAACTCTGAAATATTTACAAGGGTTTTTGTGACCAACTTTGTGTTAAACAGAGAAGTCAGAGTAGCAAGTGCTGTGTGCAGTAGTTTCAAAAGAGAGCGTCTCAAAATATTCTAACCATCTGTATTTGTATCACACCTTGTCCCACTTATGCAGCTATTTTCTCGTCTTTTTCAACAGGGCAAGCACCAGCGGACATCTTACCCCTCTTCACAGTCGGTGCAACGTTTGACAAGTCTTACAATTCTCATTGGAAGCCAGTAACCATGACGATACCCTCCTATGCTAAGAAGGTAAAGACAACCTACATAAGGGCCAAAGGAAAATGTGTTTTGCAAATTTTTATGGGGAATCTGCTCACCTTGGTACTCATGCACATGTAAATACTCTCAAATAATGTCCGCCATAATTTCTGAATTCTAGGTTGTCCTGGTTGCTGTCATCACCGGGCACGGTAGCGACAACAATGGCTGTGGGGAGTTCTGTGTGACGTCACATCACTTCACGGTCAACAACAAAACCTGGAGTGTAACTTTCACCAACGCAGGTAAGAGCTATTCATCCTTTTCAACCTGCGTGATTGCAGGTGCTGAAGACTGGCCATCTCAATTTTGAAGGAATAAACGAAGTGAATACATTTGCTACAGATTGACAAATCTGAAATTAATTTTCCATCTGTGAACCTGGGACCTCTTTCATAAAGTGACTTTAAGCTAATGGTACCTTTAACCAAATGGAAAATGCACTGAGTTAATGGTACCATTAACTTAAAGTCACTTTATGAAACTGGCCCCTGGATAACAAAAATACAATTTCATATTCCTTTTCCAGGGACTCCGCTTGGGTGTGCCAACCGAGTGCCAATGGGCGTCGAACGCCACCTAACGAGAAGGTTGTTATCAGCTATCATGGAACGTACAATAACACTGACCCGAATCCAACCCACAGCCCGGGATATATCATCCTCTATTCCTACCTTACAATTTACAAAGTAGTGTAGGTTATTTATGGGCTATTTATGTTTAGGGACAGTGCCATAAGATAAGATTTATGATTTTTGTAAATCCACCTAAAACCATAACATCCTCGATTCAAGCTGTAGTAAACTACGATACTGCTTTACAGGCCAAAATACCGTAGACGCAAATATTTTCGCGAATAAAAATTACCGCAAAAATCGCGAACTGGTCAATAACCCTGCGAATTCTATTACACGCGAACCATTTTCCAATCGCCGACAATTCTGTAATACATCGTGGTTTGCGCTGAATTACACCATGCACCATTGAAAATGCAGTGTTTTTGAAATCTTACATCGGACCCCAACCGCGAATATTTATCCACGCAAAAAGGTACTTACGGACCCCAACCACTAAATATTTTAGCCGTGAAAATATTTGCGTATACGGTAGATTCCAAGAGAACATGCATGTGACATCATCGCATCATGTGATCAGTATAAAATCTGCCATACTGGATGGCAGATGACGTCGTCGACCTACGTGGTACACTTCGTTGTTGGCGCAAGTGGAGTGTGTGTGATTCCACCCATGGTGTGATCTACACATGGCACTTTGTCGTGGACGTCAACATGGTCAAAAGTGATGTCACAATGAGCCACTACAGGCTCTCTATAAACCCAATACTCCCTATTCTAGCTCAATACTTGCCATATAAGTTTGCATCAGCAGCTGAACGTAGTCAGAGATAACCATGTGATATCGGAGCACATCATGAACACCTGTAGTCACGACAACGAAGAACATACAATATTTTGGGATAACTCTAAATTAATGTGATATTGTGTTAAGCTGCGTTTACCAGACATCCGGAATGTGGTAGGGATGCGGAATCCCCGGCGGAACGATATGTTGTATACGAAAATGCATTGCATTTTCCGCTTCCGCGTTCCGCAATCCGCGTGTCAGCTAAACGTAGCTTTAGTCAAAGTACCCGGTGAAAAAGAGACTGCTAGGTTGCGAGAATGAAGCAGCTTTTTTGCGGGAATTTAAAATAGGTATTGATATTATTACAACGAAGTGGGTTTATGTTTGGGATGACTCATTATGTGTAATGAGTTATGTAAATCACAAATACACATCATAATAGATGCTGCTAGGTAGCGATAATGAAGCAGCTTTTTTGCAAGAATCTGTAAGTAGGTACGGGTATCATTACATCGAAGACCATTCAGTTTTTGGGGCAACTTTTATGTAATATTGTTCTGTGTAAACACAGAATTCACGTCATAATACACGCTGCTGGGTAGCGATAATCAAGCAGCTTTTTTGCAAAAATTTATGATATTCAGGTACAAGTATCATTACATCGAAGAGTATTCGACATATGGGATGATTTATTTTGTGATTGTGTTTTCTGTAATGTGAAATACATGTTACAGACACACTGCCAGGTAGCAACAAATGGAGCTTTTTTGCTAGAATTTACAATAAATTTACCAATACTCTTATTAGCTGTGTGTGTCACCTCGTTTTCTATTATTTGAGCAAGCTGTGAAGTCAACACTTGCCCAGAGTTGTTGCCATCAGGAACCACTGGGCTTGGATGCCCTCTATCATTGGAGGGCAGTGCAGATGGCAGCTAATGCCTCCTCTGCAAGTGGTACTACCATTGTCACAGTATCTACTCAATAGAGGGGACTGCTGCAGGCAATGGACTCCGAGATCTTGAAGAATGAGAACAAACGCTGCATTTCTTCCCATGAATTTATTGCCAAGAGACTGACTGTACAAAAGACTCTCCTCAGAAGCACATAGAGTATGGGGTTTCTCCCAAAACTGCCCCCAGTGAAATAAAGACACACAATGTTGTCTGTGTTAGGCCATAGCACTTACTGAGCCTGCTATCTCGAATCTTAAAACAATGTCATTTCAAATGGATCATATGGGTCAGCACTTCGTACTGACAAAGGCCTAGCAACAGCACACATTGATACCCATGACAAAAAGCCTCCCCTTCCTCTGGTCTAAATAATATATGACTCGTCCACTTTTACACAAAAATCAAATCCCAAAATTTGCAATCTCTGCATCCCAACTTTTAGAAAACTGACCAGGTTTCATCGGAGGAGAACAAACTAGCACATGGTAAGAAATGCAATTTGGCGCCAAAAATATGCCAATGAATGGTTTTATTCGTCGATGGTTTACATTATGATGCACTTGGCATTTCTCACGACTTCCAGGCGATGTCTAAACTGAAATCCTGACGTCCCTGGGAAAAGTTGATGCAATGGCACATGGAGAAACCAAGATCCATAAATTGTCACAGCACAACTTGTACGCACAAAACATGATGAATCTGCCTAATTCGGCATTGACTTTGAACATAAAAGCAAAGGTACCGTGAAGCGAAATATGCTCGCGGGGAAAAATTCTTGCAAAAATCGCGAATTGCTGCGGCGCTCGCTAAATTTTTCTCCGCGAATGCAGATTACCGTCGACACCCGCCATACACAACGTGATTTTGTTCCCCGCTAAATCCTATATCGACGAGTCATCAGAACCAGTTAACCAATGCAGCGTGGGGATTCCGATCACGATGTCATTCCCGGAGTCTCCCTTGTGCCCAGAACGAGTGTTTAGTGAATATATTTCCCCGCAGAAAAATTTTATAAGGCCCTTTACCGCAAATATTTCTCCCCGCGAATGTTGGATTTTTAGGCCACTAGCGAACATTTAGGCCACGAAAATATTTCGCTTTACGGTATTAAGTCTGACTTAAGATCTTTTCATAACAGGCATGCTGTTAAAATTTTTCAGGTGGGTGCACCCCACGCCATATCTCAGTCCTGAATTCTTCAAGCCAGGATATGTTCACAGGTAAAATACTTAACCAATTTACAAATTATTTTCCTGTACCATTTCAAACATGGTAGCCTTCACACTCAGATGACACATTAAATAAAGATATTCTTCAAAATATATTCCTCTTTCCCACGTCAGATAGAAACAATCGCTGATCAAACTTGACAAGATTTGGAAGCTCCCAGTTTTTGATATCTTGCACGACCTTGACACCAACGCTGACCTTGACACCAACCCTGACCGCTACATCAACAGCACCGCAACCCTCCCTCAAAAACCACTGCTACAATCACGAATACCATGACATCACCAATGACCCACTGCAAGCACTTCTCCCCCTGGTGTTAAATGAAGCATAATTGTACAGTCTAAGTCTCGACCTTAGCGGTACTGACACCGGATGTCATCTCCTTCTCGGCCTTCTTCCTTTTCTTTTTGGCATTTTTGGGATTCGCAGATGAAGCTAGTAGATTCTGAAAATGAAGAATGTTGATGTTAATGTGATGGTCTCGTTGCTCAAGTCTTAGCCTGGTTCCCTCGCCACCGTCGAGATGGCGCTGCGTAGACGGGGGCCAGGCAGTAGCCGTTGAGCATGGTTGAGAAGTGACGTCATGGGCAGGAGACTAAAAGCCAGCCTACCGATTCTGTGTAATCGATTCGACCAAGTAAAAAATACTTCAAACTCATAAACAGGGTTGGAGCTACCATTACTTTTTTTAGCCAAAGTACAGAAAATCCCTATTGTTCACACTACTGAACAATAGGCTTTTCTTTACTTTGGCTAAAAGAAGACAATGGTAGCTCCAACCCTGCATAAATGTTCGTTCTTTTTACCAGTGCTGTATGTAACAAGTACGAATTAGCTAAATCCATATTTTTTCTCTATCATTATTCCCAAACTCGCCCTTTTCATTGTCAGATTAATTGACGCTATGACTCCCGAGGCCATACCCTTTCCCCGGAATTCAGGGGAAAAGCAATGGCTACTGCTTGGCCACCGTCTACGCAGCACCATCTCGACGGTGGCCAGGGAACCAGGCTACTCAAGTCTCTGGCTTGTGGTCATGAGGTCCCCGGTTCAAATCCCACTGTCAGTGTGAGACTGTGGGCAGGCGTCTTTCCCTTGCTTCACTCCACCTATGCATTGCTACCTTCATCAGATTAACATAAACCCTACGAGAGTGACGTACCTTTAATTCAGTATCCTTAATACTATATTCGGATTCATAAAGATCGGGGTCGAATGGTCCATTTGTGATTCTCATTGGTCCCTTGGGCATCAGAAGAACTGTGAATTTAAACTGCGCGACATAGTCATCTGAAAGGAGAGAATTGGAAATTTGGTGCAACTGATTCACAATAAGTTGCCATTTTAGACTTGACTTTCATTTTGCCGAATCTCAAGGAGTCGTTCTCAAATATTAACTAAACCTGCCAGGATGAGGCAGATTTTTCATGATTTCTCATATTTGTATTTGATTTTTCTGTCAGGGCCGAAGCCATTGGCATTGCATTGTTGACCCTGGTAAGTACTGAAGAGGCCATCTCAAGGAACTCATTTCCTCACTTGGATGGGGTCTTTTACTTGCCCTTGCAAAGCCACAAGGTACAAGGCACCACAGCTTACTGTCCCATGCGCTGGATGTCAAGAGCCGAGAATGAAATCCAATATGGTCCGGGCTAGATTCATGACCTGCCGCTTGCTGACAGGGATGTGATAACCACTTGGCTATCAGGGCTCCCCATGATTTCTCATTATTTCCACAGTCCCTGCCACGCAGCCCTTGTACATTCTCTTACCTTTATTTTCCCATAGGACCCTGAATTCCTCAAAAAGGCCGTGTGTCACACACTCCTTCACCCCCAACTTAGTCTTCTTCTCGTCATCTGAAGCACCCCTGAAAAAAATTCACCTTTGACAGATTCTGTACGCAATATAGACAGGCCAGGGAACCATGTAATACACAGCTTGCAGTTTCTGTTCGAGTATGAACTGATACAGCCGTCATGGACGTTGGCTCTCAGCGGTCAGAGAATAAGCGATAACATCAATGTGGCTTGTCTTCAGATCAAACACCAGAGAAGAGATGGATCATGACTAACCTTATTGTGAATGGCATTACGCCAAATTTCTTTGAGGCCTCACTAAAAAATTCTGAAATGAAAGAAAAGCAGAATGATTGATGTGATGACGAAGTCTTTTCTCAAGCCAGCTATGTCAGGGCGGCTGAAGGAGAGGGAGGAAAGGTCCAATGATACAATCTTCTAAACCACATGTCGAGCAAACTTACGTCTAGATGCTTTCAGTTTTAGACTGTACGTCTCCTCTTGTTTTTTCTTGTAAACAGTTGTCCTGGTACCAAGATCTCGACCCTGTACAAAAAGATGAGAAGGGAGAAATATAACAATGTTTAACCCCCTAACTGTGTAAGTTTATTTTAGTTCAAATTTTTTTCTTAAAAAAAAAAATTTGCCCCCAAAAAGTAATTGACACATAAGGTTCCAGGCATGATATAACATCCTATGCACTGTGACGTGCCATTTCCTTGCAAGGCGTACTATTACCCCTTACACAAGCTGCCATCCTCTGGTGTTTTCGGGGGTGCCCCGGATTTCGTCTTGACATAATAGTATGCCGTACCCAGTTAAGGGGTTAAGACTTGGAGACAAGAAATGATGGACAAATGACGTCAACTAATTGTGGCGCTAGTCTCGTGCTAACATAATCTATAGACAAATCCCAAATTCCGCGCACTTCCGCCGAAATAGCAACAAGAACCTCGATCTGAAACCAGCTGACGTGACGCAATCCGTGATTCAGCAATGGTCAACTCTGACGTAACGTCGTCCAAGTCACTGTCGTGGGGTTCTCTGCGTCACGTCATTCAGTTTCAGACCGAGGTTCTTGTTGCTATTTCGGCGGAAGTGCGCAGATCTTTCCCGTTTACGTCAATTTGGGATTTGTCTATTGATCGCCCATGAAAGACAACGCTCCAGATTGATTAACAGTCTCAATATTGAGTCACTTTGACATGAGACACTCACCTTTCCTTCTCCAGTACTAACAAGAATATCAACACCATAAACTTCAAACTGTTCAAATTCCACTTTTTCCAAATCTTTCCGCTGCAGTTCATCTGGGTTCTGGATGATGGATTTATCGCCGTCAATCCTGTGCTGCTGGAGCTGATAGGACAGCATCCCGGCGACGGGTTTACAGTTGTATTCCTCTGCTACTTTCTGGATGTTGTCTGTCACGGTCATATTCTACAAGGAATGACGAACAAGACATATTCAAACTGGTTGAGAATCTATCGACTGTACCCTAAAGCATGGCGCACACCTGCGATTTTCCGTGTGATTTTGTAGGAGACTACCCTTCCGACTGCTTGAGCGACCGGAGATTTGCAGGATTTGTCGCCTACTCTGCGCCGTGCGGCAGATCGTTGCACCAAGCGACCAGTCACTGTGGTCGCCCGATCAATGGAATCTCTTGTCTCATATCTGATCACTTGAGTGGTCGTCACATTGTTTGCGGATGATTGTTGCACTGGTGATCTGAATGACCGGTTTCAATAGCCAAGAGAGACCAAAGAATTTTGATCGCATCAAGAGACCAAAAATTCAACACAGGGCTTGTCTTTTAAGGTGCGCAATTGCGCTCGCGCACCATAGCGCACCTAAAATCACGCCGAGGTGCGCAAAAAATAGCGCGCCTCAC
>NMRB01003155.1:0-14726 GCA_002633025.1 Notospermus geniculatus
TGTAAGGCTTGAATAGGCCGAAGGGAAGGGTGTATAATATAGCTTGGAGGAATTAAACTAACAGTATAATTATACTAACAGTACAATACCCCAAGACTATAGTAAGAATAATTTATATTAAACAATGAGACAAATGTATGAGGAAGTGATAACAAATTAGGCCTAGAAAAAGAAATGAAGAGCAAGATAATAAGAAATGAAGGGGCAACAGTAAAGAAAGGAAGCCTAGGTGAACAGCACCTACAAAACCTGACTAACGAAAATTTAGAAACAGACCTAGGAGGACCGACCCTCCTCAGTACAGAGTTGAAATGGATGTGGACCCTTAAAACTATCACCCCCTCAGGCCTCAACACTAGGTGCTGAGTTTCTGATAACCTCGCAGCTTCCCCTTAGTGTCAGGGCCAAAAAAGTTTTGGCATGGGGCCCCAGATGGGGTCCTTCCCCCCCCCCTCTTTTCTTTTAATAGGGTCGTTGCTTTGGAAGACTGTAGCTCGAGCCGGGGGACAGGGGTCCTTTTACTAGGCCTTGTCGTCCATTGCTCTTCTCCTATTTTGTTCGCTGGTCAGTGCTTTGCAACCCCTCCTTTCCCGTTAGTAGACCTTTTTCCTTGGAGGACAGGGTTCCTCTTTTTTAGGCCTTTGTCTTCGTCCATGGTCTGTTTCTAAATTTTCGTTGGTCAGGTTTTGTAGGTGCTGTTCACCTAGGCTTCCTTTCTTTACTGTTGCCCCTTCATTTCTTATTATCTTTCTCTTCATTTCTTTTTCTAGGCCTAATTTGTTATCACTTCCTCATACATTTGTTTAATATAAATTACTCTTACTATAGTCTTGGGGGTATTGTACTGTTAGTATAATTATACTGTTAGTTTAATTCCTCCAAGCTATATTATACACCCTTCCCTTCAGCCTATTCAAGCCTTACATTCACTAATTACATTTCTGTTAGGTTGAGCAACCACCTTTTGGGGCTTGTACTCTTTTCTTTCCTTAATTGCTGTCACGTCCTCTTTGGATGGGATACTTCTAATCTACATTTGGGTTTCAGCTCAGTCTGTTCTAGAGTTTCGGATTGTAAAGTTCCAGCCTGAAGAAGACCCCGGTTGGGGTCGAAAATTCGCAAACACTCTGGAAATTGCCTTTTTATTTATCATTGTTGATCTTTGAACAATTGCTTTTAGCGCATCACCAGTTAAACCAAGGGCGGTGCCCGCATCTACAACACCTTTAACATCTGACATGATTTTAGGATCTAATCTCGTTCTCTATATGACGCTACGACCCTACCAACGTTGTGGTGATTGTTCACTTAGTACCTATTCCATATCACGGCATTGCATTTGCAGTCTCCCGGACGGGCCCTCAAAATGTCACGTGGAAAGGCACGGTTTGAACAATCACAACAAGGAAGGCCTAATTTTAACTGAAGAGAATATATTTTAAACCAAAAGATGATAAATGCTAACGATAACAACAGGGTATTTACAGGAGACTATTAGATAGGATGTGAAAGTCTTTGTTCCGATGATTCTTCTCTATATGAGGTACCATAGGTCATTATCACAAGTTTGTAGAATTGGAGGAAACCAGTCTGGACCAATTGTATTAGGAAGTTTCACGAGTTTCTAGGACAGTGGCGATCTGCTTCATCTAAGTGAAGTTCTTAGTAGACAACGGTTCTGGATTTTCGTATTGGATTTCACTCATATCTATCGGATGAGTAGGCTGGCAAAAGATAAAACGACAGTTTTTACCTATTAGATCTCGTTAAAGCTGGCAAAGGTTTACCTAATATTTTAGAACCAAATAGGAAACTGGGAAAGGCGGAATAACTTACGTAAAGTAGCCCTATGCAAACATGCACAGTTCTCAGCCCGTAGGTGAGGAAATATGGTCGCACACTCGTGCATTCTAGAAGTTTCTGGTTTGGAGGTACATGTATATCTATCTTGATAAATATCCTTGTAACTGAAATATATTTATGATTTTATGTTCAAAAAAAAACAAAAAAGTTGTGAAATAGTAGGCCGGCCAACATCAAATTTTAAACATTTGTCGGCATCGTGTGTTAATGGCTGGCATCTATGCTAGATCATACCCTTATAAGATGAGGTGAAATTTAAGGGTGGATGCCACCCTGGATTTGCCGGTTAAAGGTCATTATCAAGGTCATTGTGTTCAAATATACTTAGCTTTGTACAGGAAAATGAGACCCGATGTACAGCTATCTTTTGAACGGTTGGATTTACACCCCATAAATGTATTACCAACAGATAGAAACATGGTATCTCTTAATCAAATAAGCATGTCTTTTGTAGTTTTTAACTAGCTACGAAATTGGAAATGGCGTTTTAATGTATTTTGACCTATTTTACATGAAAAACGATATATCTTATTACGAAACTATTGAAAACAATTTAAAACATGCTTATTTGGTTACAAGGCACCATATTTCTATCTCTTGGTAATACATTTACAGGGTGTAAATCCAACCATTCAAAAGTTAGCTGTACATCGGTTCCCATTCTCCTGTACAAGGCTCAGTTCTTGGCCCAATGATAAAGTCAGTTCCAAAAATTCAATCGGCCGTAACTTCCTCAAAATTCAAATTTAACAGTGGCATCCACCCTAATATTGTTCAGTAGCCTGTATTTTACAGTTCTAGAGTGGATGCCATCCATTAACAGAAAATGCCGACTAATTTTTTTCTAGAGACTTTTTGGAGGTTTGGCCGGCCTACTAAAAGGCGAGATTTAATTCGATTTTATCTGATTTGTTAGTACCAGAAGTTGACATTAGGTGGCACACAATTCGAACTAGAGCACCTTTAACTTCTGACCACATCAAATGGTCAAAAATAAGTATATCCTGGTGTACAAAAATAGCTTTGCAATCTCGGTTTTAAAAAATAGCAGTTTGTAGAACCATTTCAATCCTTGTCTTCAAGACGATTCACGTATCGATCTCTGCCTGTTCATTGATATCCCTATCGATTTGTTGGGTAAAGGAAGAAAAGTCAAAATGACAAACGGGGAAGCTTCATTCATTGATCTTAAAGACTTCCGGAGCGCGAGGTTGAACGAGAAGGCTGTTGTGACGCCTGCTCTCAAAATATAAAGTGTTGGATTTTGACACTCTCCACGTTTTCCATTGTTTATTACACCTTAATGCAGCGAAAGTGTTGTTCGAACTCCTTAGGGCCGTATTCACGGGTCGCACTTTCATTAAAGTCTGACTTTTCTCAATGCTTCAAGCAAAGAGAAAGTCTACCTTAAGTTACACTTTAGGCTAAAGTGCGACCCGTGAATACGGCCCTTAATTCAGGTAAACAGCAAATCAAATGTTACCCACCGAACACCTGAGGAGGCCGTAGAAAGGAACTGCGTTCTGATGAATTCAAAGGAAACATTAAAGTGGTGGAATTTATCACTTTTAAGAAGTTGTGAAAGTGTTATTTTAACCATCAAGGCAATGAAAATCTAGTGTACCAGATCTTAAGGTGTATTCGCAACCTTATCACGGTATGTCAAATGTACCAACATTTGTTGCGTAATTTTATAGAGAAAGTCGCCAACTTCACGTTTCATTTTTATGAATATTATTACTGGTTTCGATGTCATGTTACCTCGGCAAGGTCCGGAGCACCATGACATGTGCTTTTTCCTCACCTCTAATGGGTCGGTCATTAATGTCCAGGTGACACCTGCAAGGCAAAGCTAGTTTATTGTGAGTACAATATTCCAACAAACTTCCTCATTCTGATTGGTCGAACAAAGAACGAAGCTCTGCCGCCTGTTGGAACATAGGCCTAGTCATGAGTAGAGCAAGCGTTGTGAAATAAGCATTCTTCAGCTCAATTCAGATTTACTGTCGACAAATGTGCTGTGGTTTCTCGAATGATTACCTTAGTGGTTATGTCATAAAGTGTTGATCCCTTGCTTCGATTGCAATGCGATGTAACCTTGTTAACTGGCCAAGGCTCTGATGGAAACATCCAATAGGACCATTTAGGGCCGCTTTTTTAAACGATGGCTAAGATAATCATCGGGTTTCATTAACCCTCAGTTGACAAACTGTTTGTTAATCCAAGTGAATTTTTCGATTTTATGAATCGTTGATAGCCAAACATTCTAAAAGTCAAAAGGTTTACTTTGGTTAATTCACGGTTTTTCAGAAAAGCCGATGGTTAAACCGAGGTTTACCTGAACTATCGTTTAAAAAATCGGCCCTTATTCACCTACCTGTCCGAAATGACAGCCTGCTACCATGGCTGCGATTGGTTCTCAAGACTACACAATTACAATGATTTTATGCACATTCAGTATGTGGAGGTTTGGTCTGCATACACTGGACTGACCCCTTAGAGGTGAGGATAAAGTATACTAACACATTTGAAGATGATATCCGGATTGGCTGAGAGGCTAACTGGTGGGTGCGTGACTTCACTTGCTTTCATCATGTTGGTAGAGTGACATAATCTATGCAGTCAAAAGGCTTTCCGGTCATGGACCAAACAAAATGTGACGTCACTTCTGCAAACAACATGAGAAGTTCTGCGCATGCGTGTTTTGTAACTGGCAGTTTCAGGCAGACTGCATTCGATTGGTCATTTCTTAAACCAGATTACCAATACAATGATGTGATTTCGTTGATGTCACGTGCAGTTCTGTGTTTGCACCTCAGCCTGGAATGTTCAACCATAAACGTTTTCAACTATGGCGGACATTTAAAATGTCAGCTGAGTCAAAAGAAAGGAACTTGTATACAAAAAGAAGAAGCGATACAGTGCAGCGGAGCCCGGATGTATAAACAAAAGGTAAGCGACTGACCTCTGACCTCTAATCTACATATCCTAATGGCACGCAGATATGGGGACATAAAATGCCTGTGATGTGGTGGGGATTACATCCATAATTGTTTTTAGGTTCGCCCTTAATGGGGTAACCCCCAAATCTTTCCTAACCAGGTGAAAATTATAAATGGAGCGATGAGAACCAAATACGACATTGTTCGCCCTATCGACAAGATTGGGCAAGTAAATCGAGCGGGTGGAAACCGGAAATGCCGGAGAAGAAGTAGGCTGTGAATGAGAGTCGCCCTCTCTACAACATCAAGAATGGGAATGGAACTCGCAGTGTTCTCAAAACCAGTTAAAAAAAAGGGCGGCCCGCCCCTCTTAAAAATACCGACGGAAAAATCCGCCCCTCTTAAAAACGCCCCGCCCCTCTTAAAAATTCGTCCGCCCCTCTTAAAAATTCATCGGCCTCAATATTTATGATTTAGATCGCTCAATTATGCATCTCAGATGCTCAGAAAACGCATCTCAGAGCACCTAAAATCTAAATTTCGCTGGGGGAGGGCTCCCATACCCCCGCCAGAAGGCGTCTTTGGCTCCTCGCGCGGTGCCTTCGGCACCAGGCCCATCTCCGCCCCTCTTAGACCAAAATCCGTGGAGAACACCGACTCGGAATCTTAGTGGCGACAGGTGCTGCTGTTTCCATTGAACCACTAGTGATCATTGTGCGTGTAGGCATGTCATTTCTTGTACATGTATATTCGTACTATCTCACCCAGGTCAGAAATCAATTCGGAGGAAAACGTTTCCCTTTGAACCCTATGCGCCTATTTTTCGGCTTGGATACCCTCACCATAAAAACACCGACGGGCCGGTTTTTCGGCTTCCACGTGTTCTTGTTTACAAGCCTTGATTTCTTGGCAACAAGCTGACCAATCAGCTTTAGCCTTGCATCAGACCACGGCAGCAGCTCATGTGGTCAGTTCCTCGCCAGGTTTTTCAAGTTTTGATGCTGCTTTCGATCACAATTTCGTGGATTTTGTGCCGATTTTTTTGGGCGGGAGTTTTTTCTTCAGTATTTTTTTGATACAGACTTCATGATGATGACTTTGAGGAGGATTTAGACAGTGATAACTACGGTAATTTCGATGATTTCGACTCGGAAAGTCAGGTACGCATTGTCATTGATCATGGGGCAAGTGCTGACGATGATTCCGATGTTGTGCATGGCGGGAATTTTGAATTTTCTAAGGCGTATTTTTTAAAAATGGCCAGGGTATAGAGGTCGGGGTGCCTAAAAATGCCCAGGGTTCAAAGGGTTAAGATTTTTCACAAAGGTTTAAACAAGAGGACATTGAAAATGTCATACGGTTCCCGCAGGTTCATTTGGTAAGAATAGAAATTGTCATATGTCACACCATGATTCTGATCATGAAGGTTATTGCATAACTGAAATGGGCATCCTCAATAACCTAAGTATGGGAGATAGCAAGCCTCTACCTCTACACAGGCAGAGGTATTTCAAATTATCAAGTTTGACCTTGGTAATGTCCTCTGATATTGACCTCTGATAATGACCTCTTGATAAATAATTATCAAGTTTGACCTTGATAATGACCTCTTGATAATGACCTTTGATCATCAAGGTCATTGCATGATCAAAATGGGTATCCTCAATACCCTAAGTGTGGGTGATATCATGTCTCTACCTCTACCACGGGCAGAGATATTTCAAATCATCAAGTTTGATATATCAAATTTTCATGATATATATTCTCAATCACCCGAACACGTGAGGGTGAGAATTTTAACATAGTCCTGTCCTTGGATAACCAGGCACGAAGTAAGACTTGTTTCAGGTTGATCAGTTGACAATATGACAAGTTATCTCAAAATATCGAGTTTGTGATATCGATTTCACCATGACCCCAACATCTCGGATCAAAAGTAATCAGCTCATTCTATTCCTAGGGTATGAAAACCTGAGGGTAGAAGTTGTTTCTACTGCTCTAGGTGTTAAAGGAGCGGAGTTGTGGCATCAGATAAAAGCGTGACGCACAAAATATCAAGTCTGATATGTTGATAACATCGTGATTGAGGCATCTGAGGTTGGAAATGATTAGCTCATTGGATTGCCCAGGTTGATAAACGTAGGGGTAGGATTTGTTTCCAAAGCTGTAGCTGTTCAAGGAGATGAGATATGAAGGCGTGACAGACAGACAAACAGGCAAGCAGGCAGGGAGGCAGACACACAGACAGACAGACAGACAGACACCATGACCAAAAACAATATGGTCCCGCTCTTCGTGATCGGGAACCATAATGAACAATGGGGTCTATATTTTAATGTAATTCTACCACATGAGATACAGAGTGAATTGATTTAACCCTATGAACCCCGTTATCGATAACGTACGCTAATTTTGAGGGTGACCAATCTCTAAAACGTACTTCCCAAAGACACATTTTCCAGTGCGTTTTATTGCTTCCTCATGACGGAAATAGACTTTTTTCCACACAAGAACATCACATGATAAGTGAATAAAAATATCGGGAACCTGAAAGATTAAAGTTAATATATCACGGGTATTTTCGCGGGCCACGAAATTCATTGTTTATTTACACTTTCTTTGTTTATGTCTAGGCTTTCTTTGTCTTATGAGTAATTTTTGGTGGCATGCCCCTCTAGAAATTCTGTTGATTCCAAAAGTATTCATTTTGGTGGGTTGGCATGTCCCAAAAGTCCAAAATAACATTATGTAAACATTAGTGTTTACAAACATTGAATGTAAACAATGAAGTCGTGATACATTATCTTTAATCCCTTTGAAAATGGATTAGTGGTCACAACAAGGATGGGGTGATAGTAGAAATGTCAAAAAAATGAAAACGTTGACCAAAAATTAGTTATTAAAATATCATTAAAACGTACAATTCGTAAGATCATCAAGAAAATATTTTAAAAGATAATGTATCACAATTTTATTGTTTACATTCAATATTTGTAAACAGGGATGTTTACATTGTGTTAGTTTGGACTTTTGGCACATGCCAACCCACCAAATTGAATACCTTCAGTATGAAAAGAATTTCTGGAGGGCATGGCAGCAACGAATTACATGTACTCTTAGACAAACAAAGCCTGGACACAAACAAACAGATTGTAAATAAACAACGATGGCCGGAGAAAATACCAGTGATACATTATCTTTAATAACTACAGTGTACAATTTTTGCCAATAAACATAGAGTCGAAGAGGAGATTATCGAATATCCGATAAGTTTTTATTGATTCCAAAGTACATGTACAGTCGTGGAAACAAAGGTTCTCATCATCGCATCCGTTTTCATCCCACTCTGCCCATGATTATTTTCCTTCAATCTGATGTGCCCACTCAACGTCATCGATTTCTTTCGTACACTCTCGACGCAGACGGCACAAATTACAAGCTGCTTCACAATGTGTCTTACGTCTACAGACCTCCGACACCGGTCAGATATTCAATCACCATTACAGTAACTGTGAAATACATTGTGATGTTGGAGGTGCAGAAGATGGGGTGGAGAAAATGGCGACTGAAACCAGTTTTGCCCCTGTACGACTTCAGGACTGGAAATTACGTCGGTCGTGTGTTGATAAACAACAAGAGAGAGAGGTGTTTGAAATGGCGCAGCCGTGGTCCTGGATATGTCTTCATCTTGTGGAAGATACACCAGGACATGGAAAGTGTTGTTGCGATCTGCCCAGTGGCTCAACACTATTATATTATGACAATATACAATTGTCACGCACAGCACACAGGACATGAAATGGTTTACCGTCTATCATTGAATGTTTCTGACAGGATTAGGGTTTGGGGGTATAAATATGTGATCATAGACTTTCACAGATTGGATGTCACCATTGCATTTCACATATTCCTCAGAACGCACAGCAGGTTTAAACTGGTTCTATTTCACCGATCAAAAACCGGTTTGTGGTTGAGGGAAAACGATACTATCATACCACTTCCCGGTCAGGCTATAATGTTAGCTAGAAACACGACCGAAGGAATTGTTTTGTGTAAGTTTAGGAACTTACTATTAAAAAATCAACTTACCACTGTTGATCTAGGATGCTTTAGAGGAGGAGCGATTGTTTCGAATGATATTCCAATTAAATTAACACTTTTCAAGATAAGAGGTCCTGTTGCAATACTGAGTCAATTGTCACATCCTAACGTAGCAGTTGATGGGAAAAAGTCCCTGACGGTGATACCTGGGTTTCTCGATAGCACTAAGAGGCACCGTGTTTACAAAACGGTTTATATTTTCAAACAAGTTCTTTGAACAGCATTCCCCGTTTCATCTAGCATACTCTGATTTATAAACAAATGCATACATTCACTGAAATATGTTTTCTCCATTCAATATTCTTCTGGTTCTAAGATAAAGTATTCTTGAGGTCGTTTGTTGGTTACAGCCCTCAAGTGCGCTGGTATGCAGAGCTGTTGTAACATCTACCAGAGATTCTGTACGTCAGTGTTTCCCCTTACTGTTTGAGAAACGCTGCCAGATAGATCAACACGTTTCTCTGTGTCTCCCGTCTTGTCAAGTCGCAGCTTATTTCGCGTCAGACAGTAGTAGTAATCACAGATGGGGATTATTCAAAATCGCTACAACGACGGTTCTTGCAGACTTTTGGCCTAAAACAAGGGGCAGGTGATGAAGTTCACAGACGAAAAAAACATCTTATCTCGAGATAAAATGAGTCTCCAGCCTACTATTTTGTCCCTAAAATGAGTTTCCTTTGCTACTCGAACCGAGAATGAGTACCACTTTTCTAAGGCTGGAGCCCTGTTGCATCGACTAGAGATAACTGCAACTGAACTGGAGTCTCATTCTGAAGTGGAGACAAAGTCTACTCATTTTGAGTTTTCTGAGTTCTCCAGTCGATGGGACGTACAGGGCATCAGCTGGAGAAAATTGGAAACATCTTGACTAATCAAGGCCTCCGGTCACTCCGCCCTTCGAACTACGCTCCCTTCACCCTTGACGACCACCGTTTGTCATCCTGCTCGCAGACAGGTCGTTCCATGGACCGCACACACCCCCACTGCTGTCAATGATAAATGCGTGTAATCCAATGTTTTGTGAATAAAACATGCATTAACGTATTAGATTATTCTTCATTTTGAGATTTTCATCGATCCAAACCTCACAATGTTCCTTTCATCGTCATAAACCGCGCTTTCAGTAAAGTTTGGCTGCTTCAGCCGCCACGCTCATGGGCGGCAAATGCGAGCGATAAATGCTACGGTGGTCGGCAAGGGTGGATGGAGCGATAGTAGGAGTGACAGGAAGCCAGTTGGGCAAGATGATTGGAAACAAAGCGGGGAGAACCAAAATATGCTCATATGAGGAGCTCGGTGGTGGTGGTGGTTCTGATGTCCGACTTGCGATCAGAGGGTCCTGGGTTCGAAACCCACTGGGTGTTAAACGTTTTTTTTACATCACTTGTTTATTTGATTCGAGACAACAGACAATCCGGTGGAAACAGCTGAGAATCATTTTAACCAGTTGGAGACAATGTCATCTCAAGTGGTGACCCAGTTATGTCTATTCGAGTTGCAAAAGAAACTCATTTTAGGGACAAGAGTTGGAGATTCATTTTATCTCGAGATGAGATCGTTTTTTCTTTCTGTGTTTGTCAATTCGGCATTTTTGTCCAACGGTCAAAAAACGTGGCAGCTGTTAGTATGGTTAATGGTTAATTGTTAATTGTTAATGGTTAATGGTTAGTGGTTAATGGTTAATGGTTAATGGTTAGTGGTTAATGGTTAATGGTTAATGGTTAATGGTTAATGGTTAATGTTCCACTCATCCTTACTTATTCAAGGTCATATGGTGTCAATATTTTTTATTATTAAATGTCTGGCTCATTGCAATATCACGAGATACTTATACAGTACCCGGTATCTCAAACTGGCATAGTGCTTAGTTAATCGATGGTGACCCACATCTGACGGAACTCATAATAATATGCATTTGTCTGTTCGACAACGCTGAACCAAATTTTCCTGAGATAACTCTCACAATCTTCACAGAGACGGGACTTTTCTGCCTCCGTGAGGTTAACCTTTCGTTTAGACTTCGCCGGCGCCTCCATACCAAATTGACCAAAATGTTTGATCGTGAACGACGGAAAATTGGATGAGATTTCCTAGCATGAAAATAGTTGTGAATAGAACCGGTCCTATGAATTTTAGTACGATTCAGGAAAACGGGATCGTGAGCGGCTACGGCATGATATCGGTTGCAAAATTCGACATCGAACAATTTGCATTGGACAGACACATTTATGTTCGATAAAACTTTATGTGCATGCGATAAAGTTCATATTCATGTTCGATGTTACATCCATGCATGAACTAAAATTACATTTATGTTCGATGTGACTTCCGCTTTTGTGCGAACTCGGAATTATGGGTAATCAAAACGTAACATGTGCGTATGGTAAAGTCCACATTCATGTTCGATGTGACATCCATGCATGGGCTAAAATTACATTCATGTTCGATGCGACTTCCGCTTTTGTGCGAACTCGGAATTGTGGGTAATTTTGAAACGACGGCTCTGATTGGCTCCCTGGTAAGGCCACGTAAATAAAATGTTTGGTTAGCATCCTTCCCCTCTCAATTTTTGACGAGGGCGGTAGTGTTTTTTGAATGTTTTATTGGGTTTGAGGATGCAGGTTACCATGGTAACCATGCCGAATTTAATTGGATGTTCGCACGTGGTGATATCCCATCATGCACAGCACGAATGAAGATAAAAGTGCGCGCTTGCCACTAGAGAGCGCCCCGCAGGAAGGAAGGGTGTGTACAAAACTAAGACCTAAGACCTACAAAAGTAAGACCCNTTTGCAGTGGTGCCTCCTGGGTTTAGTTTTGTACAGTGGGGGGTCTTACTTTTGTAGGTCTTAGGTCTTAGTTTTGTACACACCCTTCCTTCCTGCGGGGGCGCTCTCTGGTGGCAAGCATGCACTTTTACCTTCATTCGTGCTCTGCATGATGGGATATCACCACGCACCAACGTCCAATCAAATTCGGCATGGTTACCATGGTAACCTGCATCCTCAAACTCAATAAAACATTCAAAAAACACTCCCGCCCTCGTCAAAAATAGAGAGGGGAAGGATGCTAACCAAACATTTTATTTACGTGGCCTTACCCGGGAGCCAATCAGAGCCGTCGTTTCAAAATTACCCACAATTCCGAGTTCGCACAAAAGCGGAAGTTGCATCGAACATAAATATAATTTCAGCCCATGCATGGATGTGACATCGAACACAAATATGAACTTTATCGCATGCACATAAAGTTTTATCGAACATAAATGTCATTTTAGCGCATGCATGTATGCAACGTCGAACATGAATATGAACTTTATCGCATGCACATAAAGTATCGAACATAAATGTCATTTTAGCGCATGCATGTATGCAACATCGAACATGAATATGAACTTTATCGCATGCACATATTAAGTTTTATCGAACATAAATGTGTATGTCCCATGCAAATATACACTTCCAACATAAATATGTTTGGTATCGAATTTTGCAACGAATATCATGCCATAAGCGGCGGGGTTGGATATTTTTCTGTGCGATTAACCAACCATTTGAGTCACAGTAGCCATTTCTATACCCAGCTTTCGAGACATAAATTAAATTAAATGTATTTTATTTTCATGTTTGACGTGCACAGGCCTAATAAGCAGGGTTTCCACTACCCGAACCCGAACTGTATGCATATTTAGAGAATGTACCGATACTTTTGGTCTGTTTAACCCAAATCTTCTTTGGGCGCCGCTCCTTCTTTCTGTACAATGGCATTGCCGCAGCAATTGCAGCCGTAGCCTTCATTATCTAGACTGAACGGGAGCCATATTCGATAAGATTTGATGAAATATATCCACCGTGCACGACGGGCGGCTACGAACTACAAAGTTTGGCCAAAACCTTCGTCAAAAAAAATGATCAAAACATTTGACCGAGAATGGCCGGTATAACACACCCTCCCGGCAGGAGTTGGATAAGATTGGTCAATCACAACCCCGTGGCGAGCGGCCAAACCACAGAAAAATTGACAAAATAACAATTGAAATGTGATTTCATTCACTGGGAACAACTTACGCTGAATGATAAGCATGATGCCGGAATCTAGGGATCATACTTAGCTGTGTGTCATTCTAAGGCCTTTTATGAATAGCAACATAAGTATCATGACTAGCCAAGTATTATACTTAGCGTTTATTCATGACTAAGTTAAGAACGTTTATGAATGTGGCTCCTATGGGCCACATAAACGTACTTAAGTCAAACTATGACACTTAACTTCCTACTTAGGCGAATCGTCCTGAACAAGTGGTATTCAATAAACTACTTATCCTAAGTATCATGCTCAAAATCACACTCAAATCTAAGACACCTCCCGAGGTGNGCGAAATGACCGCATTGATGTTCGCTGCGCAGGAGGAAGTGGTGAGAAGACGTGCAATCCATCGGGTACGGTTATTCTTTGCCATATATGGCTCGTGTAGTTGTTATCTGTTCGACAACGCTGAACCAAATTTTCCTGAGATAACTCTCACAATCTTCGCAGAGACGGGACTTTTCTGCCTCCGTGAGGTTGACCGTTCCTTTAGACTTCGCCGACGCCTCCATACCAAATTGACCAAAATGTTTGATCGTGAACGACGGAAAATTGGATGAAATGATTTCCTAGCATGAAAATAGTTGTGAATAGAACCGGTCCTATGAATTCTGTGGCCCCATGCAAGAACAGGATAACCCACATTTGCATTCGGAACGACCTGAGGCGAACTGCTTATCTGCCCACTGTACGGCGCATTTCACCTCGGACACAAGTCCAAGGCAGCCATGTTGTTATCAACAAACCCACGTGGCCAACCGCGGGACTATTTTCGCCGAATTTTAGCCTGCTAAGATATCCAAGCTTATTTCCTGGATAAGTTGAGGCATATTATATATAAACGTACCGATATCTCACCCAATCTGCCAATTGATCAACAACGCAACGTTTTTGTGTGACCTATTTCGTTCATGCGCAGGGTGTGATGAGGCGACCGCATCCAAAGCCACAGAAACTCAAGGCAATCACTGCGCATTCAAGATGGCCGCGTTGGAATTGTGTCCGAGGGGAAATGCGAGTGTCTACGGAAATTGCGGAGCAGTTGCCTTCGGAAGTTCCGAATGCCACATTTGGTGAAATTGACAAAACTGACCCTGTCACATTTACTCTCTGTATTAATGTACTTACGCTGCAACTTACGCTGAATGATAAGCATGATGCCTGAATCTAGGGATCATACTTGGCTGCGTGTCATACTAAGGCCTTTTATGAATACCAACATAAGTATCATGACTAGCTAAGTATTATACTTAGCGTTTATTCATGACTAAGTTAAGAACGTTTATGAATACGGCCCCATACTAAGTGTCATACATAGACTAGTGTTATGAATACGGGGCCTGGGTCCATATTCATAAACGTTCTTAACTTAAGTGCGAAAAAACACTTAGTATCTTGCTTCCAGAAGTGCCATGCTTATCTTGGTATTCAGAAAACGACTAAGTGGGGGACTTAGATTAGTAACTATCTCAGATTTGAGGGACCTGCTTAGCGTATTGCTCAAATCATTTCCAGGGCAGAATGTCACATTTCATGGCAATTTTTGTGGTTTGGAAATGGGCCAAAACACTTGATAGGCAGGACGAAGACAGATTCTTGTGTCATATTTAACAGCCTGTTACGGGGGACTACGAAAAAGGTGCCGCATACATTGGCTGACATTAATAAAAGCTAGCAATATTGAAGTTTTGTAACGTATTTACACTGGATCTCGCTGTGCAAATCTTTAGTACA
>NMRB01003155.1:14981-33817 GCA_002633025.1 Notospermus geniculatus
TAGGCCTAGGCGTATGTGGCATTGCGTATGCACGGACATGGCGACCTGCAGATGGAGCAGACGAGGCGGCTCCAATGCTTTCTTTTTTGATACACCAATGTTTGTGGTGACTACTATTTTTTTATACTCAGTAGCATCCGCGGTCATTGATAGTAATCGGATAATTTGTTTATTCATGGATTCGATACGATATGCTTTTATTACTACGGCGGTGATTACCTCTACTTCCATTTTGAAGGTTCGAGTGTTGGATTATCAGAGAGGCCTCGATCCTTCACTTCCGGTTGTCAGGCGAGTGAATGATGACGTAGTTGCTATGCGCAGGGTGTAATGGGTGTTTCAAGGTAGGAAGCTTAGTGTACATTACGAACATTACCGAACGCTCGACTTCGGCAGTCTTGTGGTCTGCCGAAGTTGAGCGTAAAAATTTTTGCATACAAGTCGGAGAGTATATCTGACCTGTCAGCTTTAAGATGATACATAGGTGCCTTACTTTGACTTACGTACGTACGTACTTTTGAATATGGGGCCTAAAACCTTGTCAATCTTGTCAACTTGCTAACCTCCACATAAAGGGCCCTAGTCTGGTTACGCGTTGTGATCTGCATTTCTGAACTAACACAATTGGCATGATTGGTATGGCCGATTCCTCGTCAATTCACCTTTCATTGAAGTAGGCCAAGCGGGGAATGGTGAACACTAATTTCTCTCAAAGCAAGGACTCTAGGCCCTGATTGTGGTAGGATCACTTTATCTTACCTTTATGACATCTGCCTTTTTACCAGAGGAACAGCCGTGCAACAACAGGATTGTAGGGAGGTTTCGCAAGCACCCGGTTAGGCCCTACGACGACGTTTATCTATTGTGTGGGTATACCCAAACAATAGATAAACGTCGTCGTATGGCCTAACCGGGTGCTTGCGAAACCTCCCTGATGTTGAAGCTCCGCACAGCTGAGCTCAGGCCTACCATTCATTCATATTGTAACGTTATATTATTTCATATTAGTTTTATTGAAAAATGTAATGAATACTTTTTAGAACCCAGTTATTGTATTGATCTGATACAAAATTCACCTTGCACGTCACCTTTCACCGATGCGAAGCCAATGACCTACTGACGTTCTGTGCTTGGGGGCGACATCTCAGTCCTTGAGATCATTGACATGACTATCTCACAGTAAGTGAGTGAGTGCTGGGCGTGATCTAAATTCGTTACGCAAGTCCTTTATTAGTGAGGTTTCGCAAATCGGATGAAACACGAAGTACGAAATACGTAATTGGACTTTATTTCCATGACGTAATGTATCTCAGGAAATCGTTGGTACCACAAATGCCCCTTCTGCCAGTGCGTTTTTTAGCATATCATGTAAGACAGAAAGAGTTATGGTGCATCTTGAATTTTCTAATTTCCACTTCGTAGCTACGAAGTGGAAACAAAAGATACATTTCAAAGTTTAATATACACCGTAAATCTATTGGTCCAACGTCATACGCTAAAAGACGCTCTTTCCGCAGGCGATATTTGTGGTACCAACCATCTCCAGAAATACATAGGTCCTGGAAATGAAGTTGAATTTCGTAGTTCGTACATGGCGTACTTCGTGTTTCGTCACATTTGCGAAACCTCACTAATAGCAGGGTGTAACACAGTATCAACTCGAGACCGGAAGGTTAAACACGAAACGGCCAAAATCATTCTGAGGAGAGCATCTGAAAAAGCAGACCGATTTCGCTGTTATTCCGGAAAGATGGGACTGAAGATGTGTCTGGTAGCTGCAGGATTTTTCTTGTTCTTGGGCGTTGTAACTGCGGCGAGTAAGTACATCATGTACAGTCTTCCACATAAATAAATGGACACCGTGTTTGGCAAATACATGTATCTCCGAGATAAAACAAGATAACTGAACATGTTGAAAGCGGTTTTCAACATAGTGTGGTATATTTACTTGGTCATATATTTCATGTATCTGGCTCTACCTAAGTTTTACCCTTGGTTATGATTTTTTAAAAGTCCAAAAGTCAACTTTTTTATTTCTAGTTTTTTTCAGCAGAATTCGATGTGTTGTAATATGGTGGTTGATGATGAGAATTTTTGCGAAAAAAATATTTGAAAATATTTTTTACCGTTTTCGTAATATCTCAAAATATCCAAATTTGAGATTTTTGAAATTTTGATATATTTGGTCGTTTTTTAAAGTCATTTGGTAACATTCATTCCCTCGTGATAATTTATGCAATTTTTGAATGCCTTTTTCACTTAAATGTCATGATATTCAGCCTCTTTATTGCAGCCCCAGATTTCACATAGTAGGCCTATTTTCAGCTGCTTCGATAATGGAAACACTTAGGGCTGTATTTTAGAACGTTCCTTAACGTTAAGGTTCACCTTAAATCTATTGTTCTCGATGGTTTTACAATAGACTTAATGTCGACCTTGACGTGAAGGAACGTTCTAAAATACGACCGTATTACGATATTAGAAGGATGCGCAACTTTCCGAATACGAGAATGAACTACGAGAATGAATTGCAGTCCGCTATGGCCATCCTTGATAAAAACGATGTGATAGACGTTTGCAAATCGTAAAATGCCATAACTTGGTGGCAGAATAATTTTGACCTGAATCGGAAGTGCACATACATCGCAAGTATTATAGTCGTGTTTCAAGTCGTAACGACTATAGGCTTACGACTTCAACGACTTCAATATTCACTATTTATCCGCACTTCCCATTTATAAGGCCAAATTTTTCTGCCTTCAATTTATGGTGTTTGACGAAATGAAAACGTCTATCAAAAGTTGCGCATCCTCTCTAATATCGAAATATGGTTTCATTTATATTTCTTTTCAGAGGGTAAAATCACCGCCTCACCAACTGGGGGCATATATTCAACTGGCACTACCGTGAGTTTAACATGCTCGAACGACGATGGCAGCGCCGCTCCTAGTAGTACCGTATGGAAGAAAGATAACGCACCAATGTCACCCCCGGGAAGGATGCTAGCTTTACAGGCGGTTACTACCGGTGACGCTGGCGAATACGAATGCATACCATCAAGTATGGGTCTCCCGTCGGATAAATTCAATTTGGTAGTGGAGGGTAAGTTGAATTTTTGAACTAGGGGCCTACATGTCCGAGTAAAATATCTTTTTCGCATGAAAAATGACCAAAATGGCATGTCATTGTGGTTGTCAGCAAATTCTCACAACAGCCCTGTATTAACCTATTCAACATTATTTTTGCAGTATACGTATATGCGTCTTCTCACACTGCCAAAATAGTCCTAAACAATGGGGAACCGGAGTGCCCAAAGGAGGCGCTGGGGAACAACTCAGTTTTTACACAAAAACGCATGCGCCGCGACGTTGAAAACCTCTTTGACGTCGCACGTCGTTGCGTCGTTCAGAATCAGTGACGTTGCTCTTCGATCTGTTCTTTACGCTAAAAATAGTCAAATTTATTGATAAAATTCGACATGTTCCCGCTTGAATTTTCGCTTGAAAACATTCAGATACATTGAGTCAGTCCTATACTTGATGTTGAACGTGTAAAATTCAAAATTCAGTGGACTACTTCAGGTATAATACGTCTGGAAGTAGGGTGTAGTTTCCAGAATTAAATGGGAAATAACGTTAGCCTCACTTTCGACGTCATATTTTAGACTGAGTTGTTCATCAGCGCCACGTCATGGATTAGTTGCTCCGGTTCCTCATTAGGCCTATACTGTCCTAAATCTTTGCCCGCATGGAACGGGAAATTTGAACTAAAAATTCAAGCCTCAAAAAGATGACGATTATTGGTCTTATTTGACTAGTCGAGAAGTCGCTGTGGCGTAGTGGTTCGGGTCTCTGGGTAGCGGTCAGAAGGTTCCATGCGTGAGACTTTTGCTAAGCCTCTTTACCTCAACTAGCATGGTACCCGTGGCGAGCACATTCACAGGATGTGCATGTGGCCAGAGGATGGCATTTTGCTGGACGTCTGTGTGGGAGGAATTTGTTTAGTGGGGGCCAACTCCTCGGACAATAATCTAAGCCTATGGGAAGCAGATGGCAGCAGTTTTATGTGTTGAAGTTCCTATTTTCTGATCACCCTGCCTGGTTGAAGACAATGCATCATACCTGGTTCCGTCGGCCACCGTAAGCTGCTTACGTCATCCCCCATCACAGCCGGATGGACGCTGGCTCAGCGATCAGTTCGAAGCGTAAAATAGGCCGATAATATTGGCGCACAGGTGGATTAAAATTGCCGTGGTTGACAAAATTTGATGTGGATACAAAATTTTAGATTGCATGGAATACTCGGTGAGCAAATTTGACGAAATAAACTTTGTTTTTCTCTGAGTTTTTTGACTTTGAAGTGGCGGTGTTTCGGCAGAAATCGGGTTGCAAACGCTTTCATACCTTGTCTATTCTATACATTATGTACTAGATATCGCCCTACGTTTAGCCCCTGACCCTAACTCTAGCCCTTGACCCCGAGTTTAACCAGTAACCCTACTGACGACTCTCAGAGGTGCCTGTGCGCTGATCATCAACTCGGTTAAAACGCAGGTGCGCATGCCTTTGCGATTGTTGAACGTCATCAGGCGTCGTGCGTCATTCTGACGTTACAAAAACTGCGTCATTCACAACCCATGACGTCGACCATTCGCCTGTCGTTTACGCTAAAATGGTCAACTTTATCGATTAAATTGATCATGTTCCCGCAGAGATTTTTGCTCAAAAGCCATAAGATATTCTGTACTTATGATAGAAAATTAAAATCAGAAATTGAGTGCAATGGTTTAGTTATATTTGGACTAGAAACAGGGTGTGCTATTCAGAATTAATTGGAAAATAACGTTAGCCTCACTTTCAATGACGCAGTTATGACCGAGCTGATAGTCAGCGCCGCGTCGCGGATTAGATCTGCCGGTACCTCATTCTAAACTCCCCCTTGCATCCCTCGCCCATAAGCCACTGGATTGCACAGGCCTATATAGCTAGGGTAACGATACCGGGTACATGTAGTATGTAAGCCTTCCTTTACACAGAAGTATACGGTATACGAAAACGCCGAAGCTTTCGTACACCATATACCTCTATGAAAGGCTTCCGTTACATAGAAGTATACGGTATACGAAAACACCGATTAACAATGGCTTCACGGTCGTGAATCCTCGGGAAGCCTTTGTTAATCGGTGTTTTCGTATACCGTATACTTCTATGTACAGGAAGCCTTACATGCCTTAGGCTTCCTGTACATAGAAGTATACGGTATACGAAATCGCCGGTTAACAATGGCTTCCCGAGGATTCACGACCGTGAAACCATTGTTAACCGGCGATTTCGTATACCGTATACTTCTATGCAATGGAAGCCTACGGCCCCAATTACAGAGAAATATACGGTATACGAAAACGCTCTAGCCGCTAGAGATGGTTTATGTGAATGTTTAGTCATGTGCGCTTTGAATCGAACTTAAGCCATATTTTTCCTTCACAGGCAACTAGACTGCGTTGGTTTTGTTGCCATTTCAACCATTTCGAAAATATTCGCCTCACTTGGAATATTAATTACTTTCCAGCACCTAAGACACCAAAGCTTACGTGCCCGACAACCAGAGTTGGTGAAACAACTACATGTACATGCGCAAGCACCAACAATGCAATCAAACCAATATCTTACGAATTCACGGTCGACGGAAAGGCTGAGGCATCAACAGGGTCAAACTCACCGAAAGATGAGGTATTTTTTCCTTTTTTTCCTGAGGCTTCCTGTACAAAGAAGTATACGGTACACAAAAACGCCGATTAACAAAGGCTAACTGAGGAATCACGACCGTGAAGCCATTGTTAACCGGCGTTTTCGTATACCGTATACTTCTACAGATTAGGGAGTTTAAGAACTCAAACGATAAACGTTAACTTTACGACAACGTTATTTTTCATACTGCCAATTCACCAGATTATATGTTGCATTTTCGGTACAAAAAATAACGTTGTCGTAAAGTTAACGTTTATCGTTTGATTTCTTAAACTCCCTATTGCCTAACGAACCATTCGAGTAGATGTAGAACAATTATCAAAACTGGTGGAATTTCTTCAGTTAACTCGTTTCTTTGACCGATAATAGGGAGGTTTCGCAAGCGCCCGGTCAGGCCCTACGACGACGTTTATCTATTGTGTGGGTACCCAAACAATAGATAAATGTCGTCGTATGGCCTAAGCGGGCACTTGCGGGCACTCCCTATTGCGTACATTACCGACTGACATTAGGGAATTGAAGAAATCGCACCATTTTAAAACGATAACACAACGCAAAACACAATTTCTTACGCTCATACAAAAAAGTAAATGGACAGCAGTTTTTCTTTGAATATCTCCAAACCAATGCAATGTAGGAGGCTGGGCCTAACATATTAAGTGATAGCAAATTTTCCTGGCTATCTGACGATGAAAGTCGAGAAAATCTGGTGAAATCCACCTTTGATAGAAGGAATTTTGTAAGGTCATGTTTTAGCTACTTTTTTGCAGGTTTTCGTTAACAAAATTTATAGCAGTGTGTTCCTCTCATCGCGAGCTTTCATATCATATCTTAAAATTTCAATTATTTTAATTAGAAAGGTGGTTTTAGACCACTTTTACCCAAATTATTCTGCACATGCCAGACGATTTCTTTACCTTGCACCAACCCGTGATTTTACCTTTGTTCTATTTCATCTAACTACATGTACCGGTAGGTGAAACTGACAGGAACAAAGGAACTCAATGGTAAAGATGTCACGTGCAAAGCTAAATTTAACAATGACGCCGCGGGCCTCTCGGGAGCTGCGACCGCAAAACTGACCGTTGGTGAGTAGCATAGCTTATAGTTTTCATCCGGTTGTTCTTCAAACCTTGCTAACAGGAAGGGGTTAAGCGGCCCGTACACGATCAATATTATTGCACAATATGAGGATCACAATGGGCAATATTATTGCCAATCTTTCTTCTACCCATAATGCGAAAAGTACACGACCACCCATTTGGGCCCCATATTGTGCAATATTGTTGCGCCGTGCTTGGTGGCCTTTTTTTAGAATGGGGTACCTGCGCAAATTCTATCCCACCAGATGTCTCTAGTAGTACCAGGTTAAATGCTATAGGCAAAATGAATAGAGCCAACCTGTTTTGGCTGAATACTGAGAAAACGGTCCATTAAGGGGGCGGTAGTGGAAACCTACAGCGCCGTCAATAGTGCGGCGGTCGATGGTTGAACCGTTTTATTTATGAATAACCATGTATTGTTAATACAATTAGGCGTCAAGGACAAGCTGATCATGGTTCGTTGCCAAAACCTGCACTGTTTCAAAAATATTGGCCAACACAATGCTTTTATACACCGGGTGCGTTCGTGCGCATAGGCCTATTTTAATGACAATAACGAGGTTACTTTAGTAAGTAGCCCGCGTATTTCGAAAAGCGTAGGCGTGTTTTGGCCAAAATATGAAAATTTTGGGAAGACTTTTCTCGTTCATCATCAGGCATCGCACTTCAGTGGTTTCTTTGCATTCGGCAGCAGTATATTTGTGCGCAGGGTGCGACGTTGAGATTTTTTCACTATTCAACAGGATTCGGGAGATATTCAAAAAGTTCATTTTTGACCAATTTTTGGCACAAATTACATAATTATCATTACTAAGAATTAGAATTTGCAAATTAACTCAACGTCGTGCACTGCACATATGTATTCCCCAACATTTGGTGATAAAACGCCAGGTCCCAGTCGCGTTGTTGCCGAGAAATCTATGACGAAAAAGTCAAATGGGGGTCTCATTGTTTGCTTAATTAGCTGATTAATGAAAAATGAAAGCACATCGTTTTCAATTCAGATGTGTAGAACAAGAGTAGCAACTTCATAGAAATACATGAAATCGATGCTACCTTTTTGCTTGAAGAAAATGTGAATTGTTTTAATGTTTTCAGTCGCCATTTGCAGTGCGCTTCCTTATGGCTACCGCCCCCTCAAACAGTGACGCAGTGGGAAAGTTCATCATAATTCTATATAAAATACATTCTGACTATTCTTGAATACCCCAGTTGAAGGAGGTAGGCCCTGCTCATATGAAAATTAGGCTGATAGTTTGGACTTAATCTCTAATTTCAGTCATTTCTCATATGAGTGGAGCTTTAACTGCTCATGAAAAATGTTTTAACTCCTGACCATTTCATTAATTATCCAAACAGAAAATAATCTCTCGCTGCATGTTGTATGATTAATCAAATAATAAAGGAGTTAGAAGCAAAAAACTGTTTTGATAATACATTCTCCCTCTTCATTCTAACCTAGTTACTNTCATTATGACGAGTTATCTTTACTCGTCCTACTTATAAGTCGTCAAAAAAATCCCAGTCCCGAAGGTGCCGAGTTACGCGAGTTCTACTGTAGCTATTGTTCTGAGCCACTCCACATAGGCGGTACATCAGCATTGTGAAATATCCCAGTAGGCCTATTCGAAACCCGGGATTCGAAATATGCGTGCCTCGGTTCAGTAGGCCTAGGCTATACAACGTATTGCATGTGACATGTCTCTTCTAGTGTGGAAAAGTGCCAGCCTGAAGAAGACGCCGGTTGGGGTCGAAAATTTAAATTCTGGAACTTGACTTCCTATTTATCATTTTGACCATGTGTGACTGCCATTCAATTTCAATGAATGGACATCACTCTGAACCGCAGAGTCATGACTTTTATTATTAATTTATCGTCATTGACTCTGATGTATCATGGCCGCCATACTGCAGAGACTACTTATTTTCAGTGGTCATGTGATCTCATCTGGTCATGTGACAAACAAGATGGCCGGAAAACGTCACGCAAACGTTATAAAGTAGATCACCAAAAACACCGAAAAACCTGTTATAAACAGCGGTTTAACGCCTGTTTAATGATGGAATAAATATATTCGTCCGCTATGTACACGATGTATGTTGAATTACAAGCAAAATTGTCGTCGTTTCAAGGGACTATTCAACATGCGGATGCAACTTGGGTGTTAGTCGGTCAAGCTTCTCACTTCCGGCGCAGTGCGGTAGAATTCACCGCTGTATCGCTGCGCAAGATGGCGCCCATAATACAGTCGAGATATGTACGGAGGCCCGTCGGAAATTGCCGAAGTACATACGAAGATGACGTCGATTGGAATGGACATGTATGATTGAATGTCCTTATATGGTATTTTAGCTCGTGTAGACGGGCTAAACATATGTCACATAGCCTACTTTCACCGACGTCGCTTTTGTTCCCAACTAGGCCTAGGCACTTAAAATTCAAATAAAAGAAAAACCTAACATATTGCGCAGTTGTTCAGACACTTTCAGCGATGAAACACGTCAGGCCTATCTACTGCTCCTTCAAATTAGCAGTTGAGTCGGATACACAAATTACATCGATTTTTTATGCACTTGACCCGACATCACCAAATAGCTAATCAGTCCGACCTCGCACTGAGCGATAGAGAGTTTAAAATTCTGAGAGAATTCGGGACGAGGTCCAAAGATAGTCAGGACACAATTTGCAATTTTCTGTCAATGAAACACAATATCACAACAAGAGTTCTCTCGGCAACACCGGAAATAGTTCTTCTGTTTATCAATCAACGACGAAACAACATGGAATTCTCAAGGCTTCCCCATTATTCGCTCTATTTCAATAAGGTATTGGAAAAGGAGCACTGACGTCTCGGAGACAGAATCACGAAGACCGATCTTGACTAAATCAAAAAGTCGAAAATAACTCTCCGTGGATAACCCGATTTCTCGGATTCGGGATACGCCTTTTACCACTTGTAGCCAATATTTAGGGCAGGTCACAGTTAAAGAGCCGCTGCGTATAGTCGTACATATAGTTTTTTCGGAGAAGCACACTTATTTCACCGAAGAAACAGCGGAAATAATTCTAATTCTAATTCAAATTCGGATGTACATGTATTCAAAACGAGCACGTGGACAAGAAAACACACAAGACTTCGTCGAGAAAAACAATTACAAAAGGCAACTGAAAATGAAGGGGAAGAAAGACTTTGGATTAAAAATTCGTGTTGTTTGTCACACTTTTTTGCATATTGGATCCTCACACTCTAACCAGAGATCGTCTGAAGCCGAGAGTAGCGTCTGCATTTTAGTTTGAAGTGAATTCCTGAGGACCGCATCGCGAGAGGGAATTTTGCTCCATGTCGAGGCGGGAAGAATCCCACACGGAAAGATAAAAACGTTGCAAGCGGAAAAGTGTTTAGGTAAGACGTGGTTAGACTTCTTTTCGCGACGTCTACGTTTGCGTTCTCGTACGTGATCTGAAGCTCTCTATTATAAGGGGTGTCCTGAGGAGTTCTAACGGACCGTATGTTGCAAGAGTTTGCCATAGTGCGCGTAGGAGTGGATCAAATGCGAAACCTCGGCCCATGGGAATCTATAGCCAGCTTTGGCAGATCGCCCTGGCGTCTGATATTGCAACATTGTGAGTCATGTCTAAAAAAAGCGCCGGAATTTCCATAATCCACATGCACGTCATTGCAGACAGACATTCATGTGACATTAATCTTCGGAATTTCTGGCTTAAAGCTTTCACAAGAGAAAGAGAGACAGGGGGGCCTACGAATAATACAGGCTGACATCAGTAAAGCCCCGTTTCCGCATTCTTTCCCTTTACACCGGCACGGTTGGTGGCGAGCAGTACGAGTTTTCACTGGAATTGGGACAAATAACGCCGAATGGGTGAATGTCGTCCAGTCCTGATCCTACACACTAACCCGCACACTAATTCCTAGCACAAGCCCCTAACCCTAACCCGAACCCTGACCCTCAACCCTTGTCACTGACTCCTACCCTAATCCTAAACCTAGTCCTGACCGTAACCGTCAACGCTAACCATCTTTTTGTCTTTCTTGCCGGTATCTTTCTGCTATCTTCATTTTTCGCGCAAGGCCGACATAACGGATCCCTTTCTCAAAACCCATATTCGCCATGGTGTTCAGTGCAGTTAACACGTGCGCGATGCATTGCGTCATTTCAAAATGGCCGCCATTTCGGCCGTCAAGACAAACTGATTTGTGAAGGAACTTTTTTCTGTCACGTTTTGCGGAAAAAATGACATTGATGATGGCTGTAGCGCCAAAAAAACAAAAAATTGATGTATGGTATGTCAAATTCGGCACAGCCGTTTCGGAGCTATCGTTGATAAACCTCGCGCCACTTGGAACTGGAATGGAGAGTAGTTTGGACGACATTTACAATTTGTGCACAAATACCATCGAATAATAGGAGCTGTCAGTCAGTTGACCAATAGGAGTCACTACGGTCCAATTCAATGGCTAGCGGACACATTCATGGTTGACTGAGCACCAATCAGAAGACGTTTTTATCGTATTGGTCCGCTAGAACTTTGCTGCCGTCTTTAACTGCTCCTTTTGTCCCAAACCCTGTGAAAACCCCGGGTGAAAACCGCACTGCTCGCAGTAGACTGGTTCCTGTCTTTGCCGCTCAACTCCCGCGGCGCTGCTATCCGTGATTGAGCGCCGCGGGAGTGGAGCGGCAAAGTCAGGAACCAGTCTACCCTCGCTGCAAACCGCGCATACTCCACGCAGCGTTGAATTTTTTTGATACTTGGACGAAAACGTTAACACTGCCATGATCAGCGGTAAACTGAATACAGACCTCGTACAATAAGATAAGTTCTAAACGTGACCTTAACCCTAATCCTAACCGTAAACCTAATCCTAATGCTAACCCTAACCCTAACCCTAACCAATGTAACCATAACCCTAATGCTAATCCTAAGCCCTTACCCTAAACCTAATCCTAATAGTGTACGAAGTCTGTATTCAGTTTACCTTTTGTCCACTGCCATTGACATTAGATCGCCATCTTGAAAATCGTGACGTCATCGTCGGTGGGCTGGTCTATCACGTGACGCGAACTTCTTTTTCAAAATGGTATTAGGCCTATTTGCAGAAAACAGTATTTATCTTGTCGAAAACGAAACAGAATAACTTTATTATTACTTGTACTTTATATCTACTCCACCGATGTTTGTATCACTCTATACCTTTATACACCTAAATGTATCTTCAACGATCTATATTGTAAGTGTAGAAAACGACGTGATGGGTAATGCACTTTTTGCGCGGCACCCACTCTGTAATCTTGTAAATGGGTAACCGCTTTACAAATAGAAGAATTTCTACTGTTCGCTCCGAGCGCGCACTACTTTTCAAGATGGAAACCTAGCGTCGACACTAGTGTTGATACCCGGGTCCGAGCGCGCACTACTTTTCAAGATGGAAACCTAGCGTCGACACTAGTGTTGATACCCGGGTGCATTCGGAACGACCTGAGGCGAACTGCTTATCTGTCCACTCGGCGGCGCATTTCACCTCGGACACAAGTCCAAGGCAGCCATGTTGTTATCAACAAACCCACGTGACCGACCGTGGGACTATTTTCGCCGAATTTTGGCCTGCTAAGATATACAACCTTATTTCCAGGATAAGTTGAGGCATATTGTATATAAACTTACCGATATCTCACCCAATCTGCCAATTATTGATCAATAACGCAACGTTTTTGTGTGACCTATTTCGTTCATGCGCAGGGTGTGATGAGGCGACCGCATCCAAAGCCACAGAACTGAAGGCAATCACTGCGCATTCAAGATGGCTGCCTTGGAATTGTGTCCGAGGGGAAATGCGAGCCGTCACGGAAATTGCCGAGCAGTTGCCTTCGGAAGTTCCGAATGACCCGGGTGTTGATATCCTCAGATATCGCCACCAAGCGCCGCTGAAGGGGAAACGGGGCTTCCATTATATGATATTTTTCTCTCATTTCTGAGGTTAGATTTCAGAGGCTGTACCGATTTTTTCCCTCCCTTTCGTTTTGAAAATATGCAAGCAATTTTTCTAGTACCGGTAGTATTTATGACGCATGTTGGCCTGCCCATCCTACCCGTAGGCACAAATTGCAACAATATTTTTCTTTCAGATGTTAAATTACGGTATTTCCTCATTCATGAGCACGCACCCAGAATAGCTGGGTATTTCCAGTGAAAGTGATAATTAGAGGATAGGTTACGGAAAGGCGATAAGGATCGGCTGATGCAATACCCCGACTGCGTTCCAACAGCTGTACTTCCTAAACCTATCCCAAACCCACCAAAACCCCAGGTTTCTTGCGCGTACATCTAGATTTTTGGCCGTGTCTAATAGACCCGTGTTTGAAAACCCAAAGAGAAGGCGATCACAAAAATCGACACACAATATGATAAAATATACAAAGTCAATTTCCAGAATATTTAGCAAATTTTCGACCCCAACCGGGGTCTTCTTCAGGCTGGAACTTTACAATCTGAAACTCTTGAAAAGACTGAGCTGAAACCCAAATGTAGATCTGAAGTATCCAACCCAAACAGGATGGGTCAGCAATTAAGGAATGAAAAGAGTCCAAGCCCCAAAAATTGGTTGCTCAACCTAACAGTGAATGTAATTAGTGAATGTAAGGCTTGACTAGGCTGGAAGGAAAGGGCTTGGAAAGGGCTTGGAGGAATTATACTAACAGTATAATTCCCACATTTTATTGCTGACACGTCCTGTTTAGGTTGGATACTTCAGATCTACATTTGGGTTTCAGCTCAGTCTTTTCTAGAGTTTCAGATTGTAAAGTTCCAGCCTGAAGTTGGGGTCGAAAATTTGCTAAATATTCTGGAAATCGTGTTTGAAAACCCCGTGTTTATTAGACCCGCCGAGCTTGCAGGTGTGAAAGGAAAGAATGTCCCCAGGAAAAACTGTCCCAGGAACAGAAGATCCTATTGTTACATTCTAATCTCTGGTGACTGGTTTCTATACCCATGCACCTTAATCCGTCATTGAACAATAGAAGCGGACACTTTTTACAGGGGGGCATTCCGATATTGTTACACCTGGGCTAATTAATTAAAATAAATAAATTCAGGCACGTGTGTCACTCGGGCTTACTAGTTATCACACCCGGCGACAGATGGCGCGGTAAGTGTGTTGCGTATTGCGCATGCGCTATAAACCAAAAACCCTGCGAAATTTGATCCGCAAGCGCGACCTCTCTCGCCGTGTTTAGTAACTACATGTAATGAAATGTACTGAAAATAGGTGTAAGTGGGTGGCGTTTTTTTTCAAGCATGGGGAAGACACGTGTCTCAAAAAACCCACCAATTTGGGATAGGATGAACTAAGGCTTATATTAGTTGCGATTTTGCATAAACCTTTTCTTTCTTTTCAATGTGTTTTTCAATGCAAGGCGTGGTAAATCATGCTTCCGTCTTCCTCATATCCCCCTGTATTGTTTGTCACAGTATTAAAGTCCCAGTACCGCCTAGTACGTTTTAGAACTTTCCAAAGGTAGGGGATTTTATGCTGATCAAGATGATTTTTGTTTCATTAAAAAATTCGAATTGGTTAAAAAGTTATAACACATTCAACGGCTTTGCTCAGAGGAGAATTTTGGGCCTAATTTGATGACGTCATTGCAGGAATTTGCATAATGAGCATGCGTTTTAGTGCTGTATGGAACTGCGCAACTATTCATGTGAAAGAATGAAGTCAGAAATATGTCTATTAGTAAAAATGTAAATGAAAATGAACTTTATCTCCACATTGGATGGCTCTGATTGGATTTCATTCACCCCTGCAATGACTTAACGCATAAATTAGCATTTTCGACCCTTACTGTACGGAAAATAGCACAGGCATTTTCACACACATATTCCTCGATAAATCTCCCAAACTACTCATCCGAATTTGATAAAACAAAAAGCAAAATATGTCTATTTATGTATTCAATACACTTCAGTAACAATCTGTGTAGTCATTTTTTATGGAACTAGGACTTTAAGCCACCCATACACGTTCAATATTATTGCACAATATGAGGACCAAAATGGGCGATATTATTGCCAATCTTTCTTCCACCCATCACGCCAGAAGCACATGACCCTATTTTGGGCCCCATATTGTGCAATAATATAATCGTGTATGGCCGGCTTAAGGGTCTTGGTTTCTACAGGGTGGGCCAGAGAAACTGTCCCTCGAACAATAGCATTTCTATGGGGAGCCCGCATGACTGCAGATGGCGCAGTCAGTATAAGACCCGAATGACGTACTGACGTCACTTTTTTCGCTGTTGACGTCACGTCGTCAAAGCATGTGTACATTTTTCTACACAATTTTCCGTGGAAATTTCCGGCCCAAAAGACGTTGTCAGTATTGGCATCCTGTGGCATTTCTGACGAAACAAAGTAGTGATATATGGAGAACTTTGAACATGAAACAGGACAGTTTAATTTAATCAAAATTTAACCAAAGAGAGTGGTTTATTTTGTGGCAAGAAGTAAATGGAAATACCGTTAGAAAATAGGACTTCCGGGTCTTACACTGACAGCGCCACGTCGTCGCGTAGTTCTGCGGGTTCCTCATTGTTTCCCATTGTTCGAGGGGCACTTTCTCTGGCGCACCCTGTAGAGTCCAATTCAATGGCGCCGTTTAATCCATAAATGTATTGTTGGGAGACATCGTACATGGGGGGGGGGGGGCATTGTTTTGCACCAGCCTGCTATTTTGTGATGCATGTTCCAACACATTTCGTCCTCAGGCATTGGATTCACATCGGTCTATGTGCCTTTAGGCGTAAATTGCAACAATATGGTTCTTTGACATGTTTTAACGATATTTGCTCATTCTTACGGCATGAGCATATTCCCAGAATAGCTAGTGGGTGTATTCCAGTGAAAATTATTAAGGATAGGCTGTATTTAAAGGCCGACATGCGTTGGACAGGAGGCCAATCGTATCACGTTGATTCCCGATTCCGCCGCCAGGGGAGGGATACTGAGGCATGCCTCATACATACAGTGGCACTTTAACAGTTGGCACCACTCGGCGGTCATAAGTCAGCTGTTGTTTTTTAATAACCAGGTTCGGAGAGATGCTTGTCTTTATTTACATGTATTTATTTATTCATTTCCTGACTTGAGACCAGGTTGCAACGTACAGCCATTCAATTGAATAAAGAGTAGCAAATGCTTTTACTTGAATTTTGCAATTCAGATGCACTAGGCAATGCTGTACAAATCTGAAGTAAAAGCATTTGCTCGTCTTTATTCATATGACCCAATATCTCATCAGAAAAACCCCTAAAAATCAACATTTTTATTACGTAATGTTTTTGTGACTTAGTTTTGAAGAGTGGAATCTTCTAAGGATTTCGGGCTTTGTTTCATCAAAATCTGCTGAGTGGTTGCTGAGAAACTGGCCCGCAAGTATTTGAAATATATTCAAGGTATCAAGTGTAGATAAACTTATGTCAACGACTGTACATTCCAAATGCGTTACATCATTACAATGGCCGTCATGAGTCTCTGTCAAAATGAAACACTGATAGAGAATGTGTGAGAATTGTTTTGGTTTTGCGTTCACATCGGGAATGAAAAAAAAATGTATTCGGTCCATCATTGACGAAAACTTGTTCATAAAAATTAGACCGAACACTGTCCTGATTAAAAATACTAGGACAGACGCAAGCAAATGCATAAAACCATCATGGCGCCCGCTGGCCTATATTTAGTTCGGGAGAATGCATTGCTGTAGAATGCTGTAGAATGACGTCACGAGCCGGAATTCCGGCTCAGATCATTTGGTTTCACCGGTCTTCGAATGCAAGCTGCCCAGAAGACCGGGTACCAGTCTGCATAAAAATTAGATCGAGCGAAACGTTCTGTGCTCACGGTCTGGCGCCTCATCGATTGTGATATATGACGTCATGGTTCCGTGGAAAAAGGCCGCCCTATGTTATTGGCATTTGTTATGGCTTTTTTTGCAAACACGTGCACTGCTGGCAAAGTTCCATCTCCAAAATTTAATGGCCCAAAATATTCACAGCATATTGTCTGGTACATTCACTGCTGTGTTCATGAAGTGAAACCGAAGTGTTATTTGAGAGAAATTAGGTCGTAAATATTTGTAAACAAATAGGCGCCATTTTCCGCGAAAAGGTCTATTGAGCAACGACTTTCGCTTCTTATGATAGGATCTTACTTTAAAGTATGACCTCATCCGGAACTGATGGAATGAGGCAAAACTGGGAATTCGAGTTGATGCCATCACGCACGAACCGAGACCCTTGTTATTCGAAACTAAAGAATAGGCCTACTATACGTCGTTATCCTTGCAACACTACGATTGCATAATAGTGCTGCATCGTACTGGTCTTCGGCATTTTTACCTTGCTAAAGCCCCAGTCACATATCCACTCCGGGCCCGTACGGCGAGTAAAAACAGATATTTTGGCCAATTTCTACGGTGCCCAGTTTGATCCAGCCTACTTTCCGCCTATCTATTGAGGCGATTTCGGCATGATTCATCTTAGATCCGAGTTTCAGTCTCTAAAATCCGCCGCAAGCCGCTGGCTGGGGAAAATCGTACGGGGCCCGGTGCATTTGTGACCTAGGCTTTACACTACAAAAGTCCGGGCTCAGCACGGGCTTTTTGCGTTTACACCTATCGTCGTGTCTAAATAAAGCCCGGGCCGCATACATGCTCAAAAAGTCCGGGCTTATTTCAGACCCGGGCTTCGAAAACAAGTCCGGGCTTTTTCAGACAGGTACTAACCAAGGCTATTATGTTGTGCTTCAAATATGCTTCGTCAACACAAAACCGGGAATCCCCACTCTGAAATGTGGAATCGATCAGGAACTACAGGTATAAAACACCAACATGATGGCCTGATTGCTCCATTCTAAAATTGGCGAGCCTTTTGAAGAAAATTCCGAAGTTTCCTGGTTTGACCGACGAAGTGAGACATGATACAAAGCCGTGCAAGAGGAGTGAACTTTTCAACTTCGTGACGATTATTTTCAACCGAAGTTACCGTCGGTTGAACAATCATGTATGACTGATTGTATCTCATGATCTCACAGTTTGAGGCATGCCTGATTTTATTCTGAAAAGAGTTTTATAATTTGAAATTTGTGTTCGATCGACAGCCTGGATGACTGCTCCTAAACGCAGGATTTGGCGTCTTTCCCATAGGAGTTGGTTACATATTATCATTGGATAACAAACTACGTCATAAGTAACGATCCAACTGAGTAATCCGAGGAACCGAGCCAAGTTGATTGTAGAATTTCTGGCGATGATCCACGATAGGGCTTACCTCGGCCGCCTGCAGCCTGCGTGATGCGTCTGAAACGCTTCGGATTTTTCATTCGAGAGATGACATCTCAGAGAGTAGTATGCTTCCACTTTCGTTTCGTCGGATGGAGCTCGTTGTGTTCAAAATGTCAAGCAGCATCGGGGATTTGAAAAGAATGGCTTTCATTGGCTGATAAACCAATGGTGATATGACATGGACTTTGAATGGTCCTGTTGATGTGCGTTATCGTGCGTTTCCGGAACCTCAAATTCAGGCGCAAATGTGATGAAGTCACTTCTCGGGAGAGAATCCCTGAGCAGAGCCTGCGTAAGATGAGGAGGTGGTAGGGGCAGAGGAGGGCCAAAACAGAGAGTTGTAGAGAAAGAGATACGTACTGGCGTGTTTTATTCTTGTTTAACCGGATCCAGCGCACAAGTGCCGACAATAATTGTCCTAGATTCGAGTCGAATTGATTATAAAACCGTCAGTAATATTGGCCTCGTCAGATAATGAGACGGGCCACAACCAAGTGATCAGGGGGAATAACAATGCGTGTGATATGTGAAGGGATTGCAAATGATGTGTGGAGGGAACGCATGTGATGCGTGGAGAGAACGGGTGATGTCCGGAGGATGAGATGTCCAAGGCTGTGTCAGAAACGGTGCTG
>NMRB01003155.1:33941-45450 GCA_002633025.1 Notospermus geniculatus
CACCGTGGAGAATCGCCAACGCAGTAGCCGAGTTTCTCAGGTGGCAGCGCTGTGATCCGAGTCAAAAACATGGCGGCTGTATCACGAATGTTGAGGATGTCAACTCCAAAGTGGGGAGCAAAGTACCGAAGATGAAAGATACACACACTTAGACTATGCCGAGGATGACCTCCAGTTTATCGTCTATTAATCTAAAGCTTCCTTTATTGGAATTACGTGGTCGATTTTACATTTGAAGTGGAAAAGTTCAAGTGTCACTACGTGGAACTGCCGTCAATCAAACAACCGGCCTAACACAACGAACATTTCCACTTCAAACAAAGAAACAACACTCCTTCAGCACCTATATTTCGGCTTGTTCAATTGCAAATTATCACTAGATCATCCTCGAATTTACATAAACTCGCTCACCTCGACCGAAACTCTCTATTTTTCGCATTTTAGTCGGCAACACACACATCGATATGTGACAGAGCCGCCATGTTTCACTCGGATCACAGCGCTGCCACCTGAGAAACTCGGCTACTGCGTTGGCGATTCTCCACGGTGGTGTTGGTATCGCACTGCCTCACCCATATCCGCGCCAAGCTGATAAGGGTTCGAAGAAACCTGGAATTATCCATTCAGCGAATCGAATTTATTGAGGCATTCTCCGAAACCAGGGTGGCGAACTCCTCACATGAAGAGTGCGTGCGGGATCTACAGATGGGCAATTCCAGTTGGTATTCCACAAATCGGAAAGCACATCTTACTCTACAACATCATCAACATCCCGACAGTCCAAACATTAATCCTAATCTTAGTTTATATTTCCATTTTAGTACACATTTTGGTTGATTTTAAGAACCGTAGACGCTGATCGCGTCTGATCTCGCCACTGCGAGAGGAAACCGATTGTGGTTCGAGGCTCAATGAAAATCGGGATTCCCCAAGTCGTACTTCCCCGTTGTTTTCCACGAAGTCTCTGCTCGTAGTACGCAGCTGTGCATGTACAGGCACAAAATGAATGAACTTTTGAACCAGCTGTTGTGACGTGTCCTACATTTGCATTTGAATCGATAACGCCTGGAAACGCGTTCGTGGCGGCCCCATTCAGTGAATTCGCGCGTCCCAAACAGATCAACTTCGCCAGCCGTTTGTCCTTGAATTCCTGAATTGTTGCCAAGAAATCTGGTAAATACACACTTTTATGTTGAACTATAGTTGTGGTGTTTTTGGTATGTATTTCCTATGTTTCTCGAGCGAATTTACCGTGCGTATGTTAATTACATGTACATGTACATGTACATGTATATAAATTATAGCAGAACTGCAGGCGGTCCGACCTATGTCCCATCTTGGACAATAGGATCCTCGCTCGCTGTACTGTGCACAGATCGACTCCATGTATAAGAACAGTCGACGATTGTGTGTGTACATTCAGTGAAGATGGCGTTTTCAAAAAACGTGCATTTTACCCAAAATTTTCGGGCAACGCTCGCGGGCCGCCTGTGCCGACCTTCCCTCAGCTGACACCTCTATCGAGAGGCCACTGTAGGCCTACTGACCACGCTCTACACTGTTTTTTCCAGCCCGGTGGCCAGCCATCGCGCCAATCACTAGGCCACAAAGGATCCCCTGGCCGGCGGGTATCATTCTGCATAAACTCCCTACGCAGTTGTGAGTCGCGCCCCTTCGGTTTACTCGCTCTCCACAACTGCTTAACTTGGATGTGTTCGCCGCGGTTGGTCAACAGATGGCGTCACGGCATGGCGCGAATTTTACAGCCTATCAGCACGCTGCTTTCAGAACTCTTTGGCCCGTTGGCAACGGATGTTCTTGTGCTACCATGGCTACGAACCGCTCGGCCAATGAAAAAGTGTCTCAGGCCAGCTTGGTTACGGGTTGCCCGGTGCTCTCATTGGTCGACTCGCTCAGCGCCATCTGTTGACCAACCGCGGCGAACACATCCAAGTTAAGCAGTTGTGGAGAGCGGTAAACCGAAGGGGGCGCGATACACAACTGCGTAGGGAGTTTACATTCTGCACGAATGCATCGTGTAGAAATCGCTAACCTCTTCCTACACTCTGCAGCCAGCAGCCAGATTCCGTGTTCAACGCTTTGGGATTTTCTCTTGCGCCAAATCAGAAGCCTCGGTTCTTTTGCGATAATTCAACTTCGTAGCGAACAACGCCTGCTGGTACTATTGACTTTCCACTGCCTGCCAGTCCTACAACAGACTAACAAACAGTCTCCATCATTGCCTTCGCGCGGCTTCTTTTTGAGTAATTGTAAGTCCTTCCACGGAGAATTTGCATCATTCGAATAAAGTTTCATCGACCGCCATCTTTTCATCATACCCGAGCTGCCGATGCAAGCCTTGCCGTGATTGGTTGCTATTTTTGGGATCGGGAAATCCTTCAACACGGAATGTGGTTTGCTTCCGTGAAGGTCAATGGAGGAGAAGCCGAGTCTTTATTGGTCTTTACCTGAACTCGGTGAAGATATGGCGGGTATAGGCCGTGCCATATGGGTACTAAAGTTCACCGCTCACTTTTAAAGCCACCCATTTCAGACACAAAAATGTTCTATTTCGACCTGTGAAATCAGGACACCAGTCGATAAACGCCCATTTGTCACGTCTAAAAAAATGTCCATGATACGGAGTGATCCAGCATGGCGGTTCACCGTTCCTGCAGCAGTGGTGCCCATGACCCACTTGACCAGCTTTCCACTTTTCTCGACAGCCGGGGCCACCGCGCCACTCTCCAACCCAAGGGACTAACTACGTTGTTGGCGAACTGACCCGATTTCTATTTTGTAATGGATTTTTGTAGTTTGTATTACTGCCGCTAGATGGCTCCCTCTACGTCGGCAGTCAAATAACGCACTTGGGATCCAATACCGTGCTCAGCTTCTGACGTCATGTGGTGAAAACTATTGCACCACCATCTTTGTTAATTACATGTACATGTATATGGCGGTTTATGGCGTAACAGCTGTCCATGTTGTGAAATCCGCCGCTCCACTGTTTCAAGTCCAACAGAAACATTTACGACAAAAAATAAATTCTTGCAGGTTGCCATTTGAAGATGTATCCAACAAAGAGATGGTGAAACCATGGAAGCGACCAATGTACACCCCGTGGGCGGTACCTTGTTTTACAACAGGACAGGTAAGCACATCTTTTGAATATCAGCGGTCTTTTCGTGGCGCTAGCAACTGACAACCTACATATTTTGGCTCAAATGTTGATGTTTAGTGTATTCTACTTGCAATACATGTCAGAGTTAGATTCTCATGCCAACCGATCGGTGTAATGAGCACATCAGAATGTCTATGAGGAGGCTGCCTGTAGATTAACACAATCGTCCGTCCGTCGCATCGGACATTAAAGGGACTAGGAAAATTTTTTCAAGCTTCGGTTATTACAAAATGCTAGTCTTTCATGATAAATTCCCACCGTCAATTCACTTTTTCAATTAAGTGTTAATTACTGGCACCCAGACAAATCAGTCATCACCACACCATGGAGCATTCACCACGTCACTGGGAACCTCTCGCTGTATGTATTGTATGGAGCGAGCTTGTACTCTAATATGTTGATTAGGTTCCCAGTGACGTGGTGAATGCTCCATGGTGTGGTGATAACAGATTTGTCTGGGTGCCAGTAATTAACACTTAATTGAAAAAGTGAATTGACGGTGGGAATTCATCATGAAAGACTAGCATTTTGTAATGCTAGAAAGCTTGAAAAATTTTTCCTAGTCCCTTTAAGCTGTGGTGCCTTTACATTCACTGAAAAAAATTCCGGCTCGTGTTGAGTACTTTGGACTACTCATCAGTCATTTTGTCCGTGAGATGAGTAGAAAGGTACTAATCGGGTACTCATCGGGCCAAGGAGCTGCATTTGGAGTTCCTTACTACTCGCTATGAGTATCTTTCTACTAGCTATGAGTATCTTTCTACTCAATATGAGTACCTTTCTACTCATCTCACGGACAAAACGAGTACCCCGAAGGTACTCAATATGATTAGGATTTTTTTCAGTGTTGTGCGTTTTCAAGGGCAAGTAAAAGACCCCATCCAAGTGAGGAACATGTCAGCCTGACGGCCTCTTTCATACTTGCAATCATTGCAATGTAATAACAGGGCCAATAATGCCTTGGCTTCTGCCCTGACGGAAAATCTGAAACAAAAGCACAATCGCTCTCAGTGCTCATAGATTCATGACTCTCAATCTCAGCTCCTCTTATTATTAGAGGGACCCTACAGGCAGCCTCCTCATAGGCATTTTGATGTGCTCATTAGCACCACTGTCGACTGCAAAATCATTGGAACCAATCAGAATACGTCAGTATTATTGACTCTGCCCAATCAGATTTCCAATGCCAAATCAACGAAGGCCTTCATATCAAAACAAAGAAACCCAGTTTGAACAAACAATTGTTTAATTCTGGTTCCCTCTTCACACTTATCAATTATTTTAAATACCCTCATCATATTTCACTTGTCACTTGCAGGGGGCAAGGGGGGCAACTGCCCCCCTGAGCCAACCAAAAAACGTGATTTTCATGCGGATTTTGGGCAAAAAACGGCAAAAAGAGGTCTTCTGCTCCCCTGGACCAAAAAAGTTAAAGGTGCTCTAGTTCGAGTTGTAAACATTACGGTGTGCCACACCTATTGTCAACTTCTGGTACTAACAAATCAGATAAAATCGAATTAAATCTCGCCTTTCACAACTTTTTCTTTGTTTTTGAGCGTAAAGAATATTTATCAAGATACGTAGATATAAAAATAGATAACATTAATGTTTTGGTATACACGGTGCTGCCACCTGTCCGAGGAAAAATAACTATTATAATCAACCATGTAAATAAAGAAACCAAGATACAGAATAGCACAAAATTGACACACAAAATGATAATAAGCAAGATGTTTCAGATTGTAAAGTTCCACTTGAAAAAGACCCCGGTTGGGGTCGAAAATTCGTGAATTCTGGAGATTGACTTCTTGCTTATTATAAATAAAGAAACCGTAATGTCTACAATTCGAACTAGAGCACTTTTAAATACGGCCCTGACTTGTTATGACTTATACATGTATAATGTAATACAGTTTTGTAGTTTGCCCCCGAGTTTGCCAGTATGTGTACAGGCTGAAGATGGAGTGTGTACTCCGAAAAGCTTTGCTATTTTGTAAACAGTGTACATAGTTGTAAATATGAAGACATTTCTATTAGCCGTATTCTTCTTCCTTTTTGGATTCTTTGAATCTGAACCTAGAATGCCTGTTACTCACCAAGGAGTACAATGATTGGCTGATGGCTGGATTGGTAACATCTCGCCTTGATTATTGCAACGCTCTGCTTTATGGGATTCCAGAATCTGCATTAGGGCAGCTACAACGTGTACAGAATCGAGCGGCCAGAATTATAACAAGAGTAAAGCCTAGGGATCACATTAGTCCAGTCTTAAAAGAGCTCCACTGGTTACCTGTTAAGGCCCGTATCAATTATAAAATACTGATGCACACATTTCGCATTCTTCATGACATGGCGCCATCTTATCTGAAAGAGCTCGTATCAGAATATAGGCCTTCTCGCAGTCTGAGGTCCAGTACCTCGAACTTGCTCAGAGTGACAAAAACCAAGGGAACTTTGGGAGACAGGTCATTCCGGGCATCTGGGCCAAAATTGTGGAATGCCCTACCTGAAAGCCTAAGGAGTGAAGAGAGGATAGAAACGTTTGGAAAGGGCTTGAAGACACATTTTTTTCGCCAAGTTTATCTGGACCAGTAGTCCTGTCTTCAGGTTTTTTGCTCCTCTCTCCTCTTTCAGTGACTCTGAGTATTAACAGTGCAATTATTGAATGTTTTAGCAGCAATGTATTTTAATGTTTTGTCTTAATTTTGAATAATGTTTTATGTAAAGTGCCTTAGAGCATGTTTTATGTATTGGGCACTTAAAAATACAGTAAATAATAATAATAATAATAATAATGACAAGAAATAATCTATCCAACAAGGCTCCGTTGGCGCATTTGGGGTGTTCGACAATTGACTACTTGGAGCCGAACAGCTGGCGTAGTCACCTGTTTATATTTGGTAAGATGTGTGAATTTGACAGGAATGAATTATCGTGCTGCTCATCATTGTCCGGTGGCCTTCCTCCGTGTCTGTTGGCGACTCGTAATAGTCCTTCAGGTTATCGTGCCCGGCGTCGTCCGATTTCTTCTTTTCCGGTTGTGGTTGTTCATCTGCCGGCTCGTCCATCACCGGAGTTGGCGGGCCGATCGATAACATGTCAGCTGTTGGCACGGGTACGGTAGTCTTCTTCTTGCTCTTCTTGGTCGAGTCTGAATTGTTATTAATAATAGTGGTGGTTGTAGACGGCAATGTTCTCTTTCTCGGTCACTGTCATTCCAACGTAAGTATCCGTGTGTGGTTTACCTGTTATTCTACCGTATCTGCGGATGTAGCTTATCCTCCATCCGTTGATTTGCAAAGATTCTAGTTGATGGAATGAGACCAGCTTCCATCAGACTCCTCCCGTCTCTCTTGCATCGCCGGTCCCGGTTTTCTCCAGCTTCAGCCTCACTTGTTACGTGGGTACAGCCAATATCGCTCACTGCATACAGTTCTGGCCGAGACAATTCTATTGTTGTGTTTGGGATAACACGTAATAATCAGAACGATCATCAGTTCATATAACATGTNAGATCTGCCCCTGGCCTTATATCTTAACACAGAGGATACACGTCCAACGATTTTGCACTCGACAGGCCTCTTACACCAATCGGTTGGCATGAGAAGAATCTAACTCTGACATGTATTGCAAGTAAAATGCACTAAACATCAACATTTGAGCCAAAATCCCGAAGTAGTCTGTTGTTGCTAGCGCCACCTGTGATGAAGTGACCGCACATTTCATTTTTTTGCAAAATTGCCAATAAAGTGAAAGTGAAATGAGGAAACTGAAACGTCCAGACAAAGGAAAGTGTCAGCGCCAACAGATGGCGCCCGACGGTTTTGATTAGTTTGAAGTCTATTCAATTCAATTTAAAGGGAGACATGCGAAAAATATTGCCCGGCGGGAACAAGTTGTCTTTGTTTTGATTAGTGCACAGCGCCATCTGTTAATACCTAACCAAAAAACACTACGTAGTTTGTAAAAAAAACCACCCCGAGCTCACGAATTTGTGAGCTCGTGGTGTGTTTTTAGATACGTTTGGTTAGATACGTGTTCTAAACTCACTGATAGTAAGTTCTCCAGGGGCCTGTGCTACAGTGTAGTGTCACCGCGTATTAACAGACGGCGCTGTGCGCTAATCAAAACAAAGACAGCTTGTGCCCGCCGGGCAAAAATTTTCGCATGTCTCTCTTTAATCTAAAGTATTTTTCCAAAAATACAATATTTCATAGGCCTAGCATGTGGAGAAGTCACGTTCAATTTACAGACAGGATTTTTTCTCAACTAGGTATCGAATGCCATCTGAAAATCAATAAAACTGCAATCAATTTCAGCTCCAGGAAGATATCTCAACACATAACCAATTTATGGGGTAGTTGTGACACATGTATAAAAGTTATGGAACGGACAGTAGCGACGTGATTAGTGGAGCGGCAACGACGGAAACCAATCGAATGATTGCAGTGCTGCCAACTGCGTGTCGGTCACGGCATTATAGGGTGTATTCGATTCCTGTTCTTATGTGTTCAGGGGTAGCGAGCATAATGAGGTCGTAACCCTACGTCAGGCCTAAACCATGCGGGCGTAGTGCAAGGGCCACAACGAGCACTACGCCTGGCTTAGGCCAGACGTAGGGTTACGACCCCTTTATGCTCGCTACCCCTGGCGCACAGGGTGTCTACAAGTCTTAAAAAGTCTTAAATTTCGAACTTCCATTTTCAAGGCCTTAAAAAGTCTTAAATTTTAAAATTTTTGTAAGGTCTTAAAGAGGTCTTAATTTTGACTTCAAGACAATTTTGGAAAAAGTTATCAGTGTTTTTTCTACCGATGCTTGTATAGGCCTATGTTTTATTTGGTCCAGCCTGCATTCTAAGTGAATACCTGTACCAAATTAAACAGACAATGGGAAAAGATGAAAATAAGCCTTCCTCATCACTGCCTGGCATCCTCCAGGGATCTGTTTTGGTGCTTCATTCGGAAGAAATTACATGTTGGTCTTAAATTTTGCCGATACATGGTCTTAAAAGTCTGAAAAAGGTCTTAAGTTTGGTGCTCCATGGGCTGTAGACACCCTGGGTGCAGAGAACGGTGTTCTGGAATGAGTGAACGGCCGAGAACCCGTTCACGAACGTGTTCCTGTTCCCGAATCTCACACCCCTCGATCGGTGGTGCGAACGGGAACAGTTGAGAACAAAGATGGCGGACTGTCGGCAGTTTTATATAGACTTTTCGTCAGATCGTAGTCTAATTATTCGAGGTTTAGGATCAAGCAGAAATGAATGTCATATCATTATTCTAAACTGAATAATTTTGAAGTATTCTTGAGAAAAATGGGCGTTTTTATGTTTTATCAAGGAGTACTGACGGCGGAAGTGAAACCATGGTAACAGGCGTTATCCGTTCGAGACTTGAGAACATGTTGCTTCCTGTGTTCTCGGTCAGTCCGGGTACAGTTGAGAACTGCGAGTCGAATACACCCATAGTGTACATCATTGTTTCACCAAAGCCAGTCATGTCAGTGAAAGTACAGCCTTGGAAATTAGTAAATGGACAGTGAAAATGTTGTTTTTCTCAGAACTGGTTGATGATAATTGAATGCGCTTTTCTGCATATGATAGGCAAATTATCTGGCTATAAACGCTCAGTGATGACCTTGAATCTGCTATCAAAGAAATTGCCGAAATTTGGCGATTTCCAAAGTGACCAAAATCAACTATTTTGTTTGTTGAAAAAACCCACAATTTTTCACAGCAGACCTGTCCGCCACCCTCAAAAATGGTCCCTAGTTCAAGTTTCATCAAGATGCGAAATCCCAAGACTGAGATAAACGCCTTTTTATCAAATATCGTCAGCTCAACTGGGCAATCAGTCTTGAGAAAGCCCCTAGGCATGTGACCTCTACTACCCAAGTTGTTGATCAATACTCATGACCTGGGCCTGGGCATTCCCTAGTTATTCTTGAAAGCTGTTATGAATCTTACATAAGACTGCATAACTTTTGAATGGTGTTGATTAGGAAGTCCTTTGACTATTTTAATAAAGGTTTATTGACTACACAAAAGCCACTCAATGCAGGAATTTTTTTATGCATGATGACTTTGGCCTATACACTTGACCAAGATCCTGGAGACCTGTCAGTATTCACTGTTCAGTGACTATTGTATTGATTGAGGGCAATGAATGGGCAGGGGCCATCTAAAAAGCCATTGACTTCGAGCTCATAGAAAAATGATATTTTCAGCACAAATTCGGTTTAAATTAGCAAAAATACCAATTTTCTTGTAAAAACAATCGACAAATTTGTCATCTGTCAGTAAGAGCTATGCGCGGATGTAAAAATTTCTAAAAAGAACTTGAATGCAAAAATTTTGATTTTCGGTCACTTTGGAAATCGCCAAATTTGGGCAATTTCTATGACAGCCAATTCAAAGTCATCACTATGCGTTTATAGCCAGATCCCCCAGAAAACCGCATTCAATTATCATCAACCAGTTCTGAGAAAAACAACATTTTCACTGTCCATTTACTAATTTCCAAGGCTGTACATATTGGCCTTGTCATCACCCCTAAGCATATGGTATTGAAAAACAAGCCTAACAGCAACAAAGGTTCAGCTGGCAAGAGGCCGAGGTGCATTGTAAATATCAGTCAGCGCCACCATCGATTATGGCGTGACATTTGTTGCTAAATATCAAGAAGTCAACTTCCAGAACTTGCGAATTTTCGACCCCAACGGGGGTCTTCCTCAGGCACTTTTCAGTTGGAGAGACCTGGGCCGACCGCATAGAAAGTCCGAGCTTTCGGTGTCTATCGGCAGTTTAGTTAATGGGAAAATGCGTTATAACTAACTGCCCATAGGCGCCGGTAGCACTATCGGACTTTCCGTGCGGTCTGCCCTAAAAAGATAGAAAAAAAGATAGAAAAAAGATAGAAAAAAAGATTGAAAAAAAGATGGAAAAAAGATAGAAAAAAAGATAGAAAAAAAGATAGAAAAAAAGATAGAAAAAAAGATAGAAAAAAAGATAGAAAAAAAGATAGAAAAAAAGATAGAAAAAAAGACAGAAAAAAAGACAGATAAAAAGACAGATAAAAAGATAGAAAAAAAGATAGAAAAAAAGATAGAAAAAAAGATAAAAAAAGATAGAAAAAAAGATAGAAAAAAAGATAGAAAAAAAAGATATTTTCTGGTCTCTCCAACTGAAAAGTGCCTGAGGAAGACCCCGGTTGGGGTCGAAAATCCGCAAGTTCTGGAAGTTGACTTCTCGATATTTATCACCTTGTGTGTCAATTTTTGTGTTTTCTTCTTTTGACATTTGTTGCAATATTCAGTACTGCAATATATTTTTGTTTCAAATATAATATATTCAAAGAATGAATTATATTCATTCACAAATGAAAAATATTCATTCATGAGTGGAAATATTTATTCGAAAAGAATATTTATATTCAAGAATAAAAAGGAAGGATATGTATAAAAAACAAATATTTGTAAAAAATATTTATATCTGTAGAAAAATATATATAGCCTATGTGTAAAGTTATATTTATGTTTGATGTCACTTTTATTTCATTCGATGAAACTTCCGGTTTTATGCGAACTCGGAATTGTGGGTAAAATGAATCCACGATTCTGATTGGCCCATTTTCTGGTTGGCTCAATCTGAAGAGGTCGCCACCATCGTTCCTTGGCTGAGACCTCTGAAAAGGGCTGGAACCCAGCACAAGATTCTTGTGCTCATCGATTTTACAAATTATTTTGACATAGAAATCGCGCCAAAAATTAAAATTTGTTCCAGTATTTGTGAAGATACTACTGTTCTAACATTTCGTTGAGTTTAATGTGGCAATGTTGAACTCTTGGTACGAGATTGCTGGTTGGCTGACAATATGTATGGGCGGTTATATCCGCAAATAAATAGCAGGCACTGGGCGAAAAAAGCCCTGTCCGGATCAGTGTGACACCCCAATCCGCGCCCGTGTCTACACCCCAATACGCATCTGAGTGATACCTCTACCCTGATCCGGGTGGGTAGGTCTTTCCGCACCGTGTTGGCCTGCTGCCCTGTGTATAACGCCTCGTCTTGCCAATTGGTCAATTATCCCGTCTTGGGTGAGGCCTAAACTGGATTATGACACCTGAGACAATGGTATGTTTGCATAGTCTCGAATAGGTGAATATGGCTAAAGCTCACAGAGAGTGTAAATATTCCTTCTACCATTCAACCTCTAGATTGACTATGAAGTGTGTGTATACATGTAAATGTAAATGTCTTCATGGGTGAATTTAAAATAACCACACTGAGCAGATAAGGACATTAAAATACACGCATCTTACGCATA
>NMRB01003155.1:48290-72269 GCA_002633025.1 Notospermus geniculatus
ATAGCATTCGGAGGAGATGGGTTCATAATTCAGAAACGCCACTTGTACACATACAAGTACATGTAACACACTCGGTAAATGTAGGTGTCATAATCCATGTTTAATTAGGTTTCACTGATTTAAGACTGCGCAAATATGCCATTGTGAGCTGTCATAATCCAGATTAGGCCTCACCCAAGACGGGATAATTGACCAATTGGCAAGACGAGGCGTTATACGCAGGGCAGCAGGCCAACACGGTGCGGAAAGACCTACCCACCCGGATCAGGGTAGAGGTATCACTCAGATGCGTATTGGGGTGTAGACACGGGTGCGGATTGGGGTGTCACACTGATCCGGACAGGGCTTTTTTCGCCCAGTGAGGTCCTGATTTTGACTACATGTAGTTCCGGTCGTCTATTCTATTGGACCTGCTAAGGAGTGGGTCGTGGTTCACGCCTCCAGGACCTATCTCCACAGCAGAGCCAATTGTATTTGACGACCGGAAGTAGTCAACCTGGACATGCGCAGGAGGTTGCTCCAGGACGTTATGACGCGACATTTCGCTTTTTTTTACGCTCGCAGCGCCGCCCTGTCGGGATAAAAAGTTATGCGCGAAGGGAGTAAAGGCCAATTCGTACTTTGCGTTTTGCGCCCTGCGCTTGTCCGTTTCCTATGTGAGTGCGTGGTAGAAAAAGTAATTTTATCATTTGCACCACACATAAATATAGAAAACGCACGAGTGCAAAGCGCAAAAGGAGAAGTATGAATCTACCCTAAGAAACAAAAGCGGAAAATAAGAAGTGGGAAATTTTGGCATTTTGGGCAAGTTTTTCAATTTCTCAAATTGGGAGAATTTTTTTCCCATTTTGAGAAATATCGCCCGAAAAATCAGACAAAATGTCATGTCATTCTTAGAAAATTCCTCAAAACGAGAAAGAATTTTCTCCCAATTTGAGAAATTGAAACATTCGCGCAAAATTCCAAAAATTCCTACTTCTTATTTTCCACTTTTATTTCTTACTCGCTTGCGGATTATTTATCAATTTCACTTCTTTTCAGACTGCGTCATAAATAACCCATGGGCGTCCTGAAAGTGGAACGAAAACAAAGAGAAAAGAGATACACGCATTGGGTGATAGTTGTGGAGGCAAACGTGGTCCTAGAACTTATCGATGCTGGATTTCTTTTAGGGGAACACAGTCGGACAACTGTTGAACCGCATCATAAAGCTGGGGCTCCATTCGACAGAGGAAAATATTAGGGAAAGTACCTGAAGACTCTGGGAAGGACGTTTGGCTCGGTTAGTTTTTGCTGATTCGGTAGTATAGGCTCGTAAGCTCTGCCGTAGCTATAACGGACTGCGCGGAGACGGAACGCCTCCAACGACCGCGTTTTTAAGAGGAAGTTTCGTGCGTCTGGGATTTAAGACACAAGACACTGTAATTATAGGCCCGGAGCTCTGCCGTAGCTCGAACGGACTGCCGCGGAGACGGAACGCCTCCAACGGCCGCGGTTTTAAAAATAAAAACTGGAAAGAGGAAGTTTCTTTCGTCTGGGATTTAAGGTACTACAAGACAGTGATTATAGGCCCGTGGCTCTGCCGTAGGTCTAACGGACTGCCATAAAAACACCTCTAACGAGAGCGTTTTTTGAAATAAAAACACGAAAGAGGAAGTTCCTTGGTCTAAATTGAAAATACGAGGCACTGATTGGGTAAACGCAACCAAGAACTGACATTTTCTAAAAAAACATTTCTATTTTAGAAGTTTACGAATTCTTCCTCGTTAAAGTCCTGTTTTTCTCGTGGTGTAACGAGAAACGGCGTGAGTTTCTCTATAAGAGAAAGCTGACCAATCAAGATTACGGTAAGGAAGTTCCTTGCGTCGGGAATATAAATTACAAGACAGTGATTGGGTGAAATTCAACCAAGAACTGAGACATTTTCAAAGAAAAACATTTCTAGTTTAAAATCGTCCACAAATTTTCTTAGAAGACATTTCGGCTTTAGAAGTGTCTGCAAATTCTTCCTCGTCAAAATCTCGTGGTAAACCAGAACCTGCGTGAGTTTCCCCAAATAGAAAAAAATTGACCAATCAAGAGAAGCGTCCGTTCCGAACACTGTCAAGATGGCGCTCAATAAACATATGTATGACTAGATCTCCGCGATGTCTTCTTTAACCAGTCCTCATTTGCCCCAATATACGAGCGTCGAAAGTAGGGTCCAAACATACCATAACTGGCCGGTATCAGGATTGTCGGCAAAAGAGTTAGCTCAAAGCGGTTTCGTCTACCAAGGAGTGGAGGACAAAACCGTTTGTTTCCAGTGCGGAATACCCTTAAAGGAATGGCGTTCCCATGACGACCCGGATATTGAGCATGCGCGGTTCAGCCCCGGATGTTTGTACTTGAGAGAAAAAAAAGGCGTTGGGTTTATAAGATCAGTTTTGGAACTACATGAACTACCAGTACCAGCGTGGATTACGGAGCACGAACGAGCTGCGAAAGAAAGAGCAGAGGCAGCAGTCGCACGGCCTGAATGGAACCAACAGCAATATCAACGACAACAACAACAACCATTGAGACAGCCAGTCGTTCATCTGACGCCGCAACCTCGACCTAGGCCACAACAGAGACCGACTGGAAATTTTGGTCCAGCTGAACCGAGGCAAATTAGGGCAAGACTTGATACGGAGTGGGGCAAACGCTTACTGGAGCAGGGGTTCCCGCGAGAGCTCGTGGGGCAGGTCTTTGGTGAGAGGCTGCAGATGTATGGGGACGATTTCCCTACCTTCCGGGAACTTCTCCAAGCCGTCTGCTCGGCTGCTGACGTCCTCAACATACCACTACCATTCGGGAGCTCGCAAAGTCAACAAGGCCCCCCGCCCGCTGAAAACCCGCATCTGCAATGGGAACAGAGAAATGGGTCAGGCCCCCCTCTCGAGAAAAATTTTGACACGAGTAGCGGATTGAATCAAGGGGCAAACTACAACCCAGGCCCTGCCTCCCGTGGTGAGACTTCTGGAGAAAAAGACGCGCGTGAATTAAACAGAGATCTAAAACTTAAACTATACTGCAGAAAGTGTTTGACAAAAGAGGCTAACATTTTGTTTCTTTGCTGCAACAGACGAGTTTGTTGTGAAGAGTGTGCGTTTGACGTCACTTCCTGTTTATTTTGTGGATCGCCGACGCAGGACCGCATCAAAGTTTTCGCTGCTTGATATTGGATATATATTATTCAGATCTCTCAAGATCAGACGTGTATTTCAGAATAAAGGAAAAAAAGTGTATTGCATACGATAGCAAAGTTACTCGCAAAAGTGGCTGAAAACTTTAAGTTGCTTGCTAAAACGCTAGAAGTGTTTCAGAATCGTTGTTTCTGTCGTTTCATTATAAACGACTCACCATTTTATTTGGATACAAATTCGCCGTTGTTAATGAGACAAACGTTTTCATTCGATTCATCGTCGACTTTATTGGAATTCTGCGCGTTGTGTAAAAATATAACGTCATATTCAAGGGCTAATCTCATATATTATAAAGATGAAGCAAGGCCAAGGACTAGTGGGTCACATGTAGGCCTAGTTTTTAAAATACTGCACCGACTCAGTTGTAGCGATAGTGCATTAAAAATTCGTACCCGTGTGACTGTGACTGTGGTAATCGTGTTCACGTGATGTAAAAACTGTCCTGGAAACAATACAAGCGGAAAATATTTGATTCCCCCACAACCGACATCCCGCAAGTCCGACATCCCACAAGTGCGACGTGCCACAAGTCCGACATCCCACAAGTCTGAAGTACCACAAGTCCGAGATCCCACAAGTCCGACGTCCCACAAGTCCGGCATCTCGAAAATCCGACATCCCACAAGTCTGAAGTACCACAAGTCCGAGATCCCACAAGTCCAAAGTACCACAAGTCCGACATCCCACAAATCCGAAGTACCATAAGTACATGTACATGTACATGTGTGCATGTACATGTATGTATTGTATGAACAAAAGTTTAACAAGCCTGGTGGACTTGTGGGAGTTGGACTTTTCGTACTTCGTACTTATGATACCTTTCTCTAATCGTCGGGCTTGTGGGATGTCGATGTTGTGGTGCTTCGGAATTGTGGTACATTTTTTAAATGATTTTTCCATTGTCGGACTTATGGTACTTCGGACTTATGGGGGACACCAAATATTTACAGGGGCATTCTTGTAACAGACTTTTAGCACATCCACAGTCAGATGTAAAAAGGCGGTCCTGAGACATGTACGAATTTAAATGCACTCTCGCTGTAACCGAGTAGGTACAGTAATATCCTACTCTCCATTCCAGAAATTTAATGCGTCGGGTTTTCGGAAGATTTGTCCGCAACGGCTGGGTCAAATTTGACGTACCATACATCAATCGACTTGTCTTTCTTGTCGGTATCTTTCTGCTATCTTCATTTTTCGCAAAATGCCTACATGAGGGATCCTTCTCTCAAAATACGTTTCATTTCGCCACGATGTTCAATGCTGTTCATACCAGGACATGATGCATTGTGTTTTTCGAAAGACAGGTGTGATAGAATCTAATGCCCCCGTCGTCCTGATGTCCCCATGCATTGTTTTTCTCGCAGGATTGAGGGTCTTGGTCTCTGTAGCGCGTCTAGAGTCCAGTGGGAGCTGTCAGTGAGTTGACCAATAGGTGTCACTACGGCCCAATTCAATGCATATAGCAGACCCATTCATTCTTGATCGAACACCAGTCACGTGGATTTTCCTGTGTATTGGTCCGCAAGAACGTTGCTGCCATCTTTTGGCAATACGCGCGGCTGACTGCTCCTATTCAATGGTGCCCATTTACCTGTCCCATTCCTGAACTCGGAAAAAATGACTAAATCCTAAGTTGAAGATAATGGGGTGTGGTCAGAAACAGTAATGACCTGTCCACTTACCTGTCCCACTCCCGAGATTGGCAAAGAATGACAGCGTGCGATATCTTCAACTTAGGATTTAGTCATTTTTTCCGAGTTCAGGAATGGGACAGGTAAGTGGGAGTTTAGAGTGTATTGTTGGGGGACATCACATATCGGGAACATTAGATTCTATTACACCGGATTTATTCATCGAGCCGCTCGATTAATAAACACGATTTGGGGCTTGTTTGTCGAGCTGCTCGATGACAGTACGTGTACGTAGATTCAGTCTCATTCATCAAGCTAGCTCGACAAACAGGCCTCAGACTGAACTAGTTTGGTTCCCGAACTCACTGCAAGGCGCAGAAGAGTTCGGTATCGGCCTCGTTTGACCTTGACCCCACACACGACGTTCTGAGTGTCTGACGTCACAGAGGATAGACTAGTTCGTGATCCCAACATTAGCTCACGGTACGTTGGGACCGGGAACCAGTCTATCCTCTGTGACGTCAGACACACAGAATTTCGTGTGTGGGGTCAAGGTCAAAGGAGGCCGATACCGAACTCTTCTGCGCCTAGCGGTGAGTTTGGGAACCAAACTAAGACTGAACACGATAAACAGGATAAAGACACGCCTCCTCATGAATATGCATAATGTTGCCACCCGCTTTATTTCGAAAGTAGTACACTTCTGCTAGTCTTTTTGATGAAGACACAGAAGTGGTGACAGGCGCGGATCCAGGGTTTTTGGCGGGGACGGGGCCGCCGAAGGGGTCATTGCCGCGGCGGGCGCCAAAGGCGCCCGTGCTGACTGGAGTGTGGGGCCTCCCCCAGGAAATTTTGAAATCTAGAAGGCCGTAGAAGCGAGTTCCTGGCATTTCACTACCAGCATGACCAGTATCAAAACGATTGGTTCATCTTCATATCTCTGCAGAGCCCCTTCAAAATTGAGGAAGGATCTCAGATCCTTCTTGCAATTTATTTTCGACGGACATCGACCCCGTTGCGCCAAAAACCAAATCCGCCATTTTCGCCTCCAAATTTGGAAGAAAAATCTGATTGGTCAATGTCAAATTGGCCTTGTTGACTCGCATCAAACACATGAATATTAATGAGGCTTCGCAAATCTGACGAAACACGGAAGTACGAAATACGAATTTGGACTTCGTTTCCATGACGTAATGTATTTCAGGAGATGGTTACTACCACAAATATCGCCTGCTGCAAGAGCGTCTTTCGGCGTATGACGTCAGTCCGATAGGGTTACGGTGTGTATTAAACTTTGAAATTCATCTTTCGTTTCCACTTCGTAGATACGAAGTGGAAATTTAAAAATTCAAGATGTACCATAACTCTCTCGGTCTTACATGATATGCTAAAAGACGCAATGGCGACTGGGACATTTCTGGTACCAACCATCTCCTGAAATACATTACATGTACAGTCTTGTTCGTATTAATATCAACGCCTATTATCTCAAATATCTCATAAACCACCAAACCAATTTAAATGCGGTTTTCTGCATAAGGTCGGAAATCTTGTTGACTACAACTGGGCATCAATGTTTTTGCACAAGATTCACTTCTTCATTGCGTAATCTGTCGTTGAAAAAAGGTCCAAAAAAAAACTTTTTTGTTTCTGGATTTTTCCTTGGCCAGAATGATATTTATGCCAAAATAAAGGTGATTAAGCAAGTTACTGTCAAAATACGTCGTTTAGTTTGTGAGAAATTGACGTTTTTGTAAAGCTACATGTATATCAACACCACTTGTGTTCCACTACCAACAACTTATGAGACGGCCCCTACATAATAATGCAAACCATACACCATGCATGGGTCACTGTATAGGCAGAGATAAATGCTGTGACCAGTACTGGTTATTCATGACATTGCATTGCAAAAAGTAACAGGCATTGAAAAAGAACTTAGTAGCCTTTGTCATCTTTGTTTGAAGTTAACCAGTGCATGAATTGGTCGCTAAAGCCTCCATACACTTGAAAAATTATTATGTAACACTTTTGCCACATAGGACTCAGCGCTGTTCTATACTGAGATCTATGGATTTTGTACTGACGGCCTACACAAGGGACATGAAGTATGGTTTGCATTATTATGTAGGGACCGTCTCATAAGTTGTTGGCAGTGGAAGACAAGTGGTGTTGATATAGCTTTACAAAAACGTCAATTTTTCAAAAACTAAATGGCCGATTTTGCGGACAGTAACTTGCTAAATAACCTTTATTTTGGCATAACTTCATTCTAGCAAAGGAATTTTGGTGAAAAATCCAGAAACAAAAACGTTTTATTTTGGACCTTTTTTCAACGATAGATTAAGCAATGAAGAAGTGAATCTTGTGCAAAAACATTGATGCCCAGTTGTAGTCAACAAGATTTCTGACTTTATGCAGAAAACCGCATTTAAATTGGTTTGGTGGTTTATGAGATATTTGAGATAATCGGTGTTGATATTAATACGAACAAGACTGTACGTCCTGGAAATAAAGTTGAATTTCGTATTTCGTACTTCATGTTTCGTCAAATTTGCGAAACCTCACTATTGCGTATTTTCTATCGAGCCGGGCGCAATATTATAAAACAATGCAAATTTTCTTCTCGAAAATTGCCGCCGACAATTCGGCCGTACACACCAAGTGCGACTTTGTGTGAAACACCTCTTTAAATTTTTTTGGGGAGAAATGAACTTAGCGGTGACGCCTGTAGTGGCAAAAAAGACGAATCGATTACATGTGTATGTCAATATGACCCTGCCTTTGCGGGGAGATCTGCCGAAAACCGGACGCACTAAACTTTTGGAATGGAGAGTAGTACATGTACATTGTTACTTGTGTGATGTGTGTTTAAGTACAGTCTTGTGCGAATTAATTGAATAAGATTTTATCTTTGATTATATCCACAATGGGTGACCCAATTTTGATGCGGTTTTCAGCATTTGGTAGGAGATATGGGTGGCATTAAATCCGCTAACACTTTGAAAATTTGATGTCTATCTGATAGTTTGAATTATCAGATTCATGATATAAAAGTAAACGGAAAATTCTCAACATTTTTATTCCGTCATTTTTGGGGCTTTTTCCATGTCGCATAAAACTACACCTCATTCCACAATTTTCAGTGAAAAATGCTTTTGAAAATTTCGTATCCTTTCTGAGATATATCAAAATTTCAAAATTGTGATATTTGACATATGTGACATGTTCCAGGAAAACCAGGATAAAGTCGCCAGTTACACATTAGCATAAATCTCAACAAAAAAAAAATCAAAATTCATTGAAAACTTATTTACATGTAAAGCATATTTCTTCCAAACAAAACCCAGAGATTATCATTATAAAGTCTTGAATTTTCATTTTATGATCAGTTGACTTCACTGCATATTTTCTTTTGTTTTTTCGAAAAACGGTGTTTTATCGACACGTGACCTTCCAAAAACCAGAATTCCCATATTTATTGTCCGATTATCAAAATCTAAGGGCCGTATTTACGAAGCGCGATTAGGCCTATCTGTGTAACGTAGTGGAGAAAATCGGCACTGTTGTAGAGTTTGGGGCCATCCATTGCGGAGATAATCAAGGATCAAATCTTATTCAGTTAATTCGCACAAGGCTGTAAACTTTATTTAAGCGGTTTGCTTCTGATAGCAATTATTCTGGGATTGAACTCGTTTTCTACACTATTCAGGCATTTGGAGTTATATGTATATCATTTATAAACGTTGCTAACCGATTGGATTAACCGTTGACCTTTACCGAATTAGGTATATCTACATGTATGCACTATTGTGTAAAAATATAACGGCATTTTAAAGGACTAATTTTACCCCAATCACAGTTGTAACGTCACAGAGGCATTGCCAGAGTCCTGCCTCGTGTTGGTGATGGCAGTTGTGACAGGAATCAACGTCCTACGAATGCAAATCCGCCAAACAATACCCCGCTAGTGTAAGGTTATATTCAGATGGTCAAGGTCTCTACAGCCATATATTCTAATCACTCGCTGAACAATAAGAACGGACTTTCATTCCAGGGGGACTTTGATCCCTGTCACACCTGTATTGTTGACCACAGCAGGCTGTTGATATATTAAAGGAGTACGGTATTGCCACTTTTTCTCGACAGATGGCGCCACCGCACCACTCTCCAACCCGAGAGTCTAACTACGTTTCGGCGAATGACCCGATTTACTGCGTACATTTTGTAATGCGTTTTTGTAGTTCGTCTTACTACCGCTAGGTGGCTCCCTCTACGTCGGCAGTCAAATAACGCATTTGAGATCCAATACCGTGCTCCTTTAAAATCGAAGTCCTGACATTGACGATGTCGAGGAGCTAAAATCGATCCCAGTGGCAAAGCCAGGTCCCTGTGACCTTACAGCTGCGATTTTGGTACCGATATTATACTGTACACAAAGATGAGGCAAGACCTCGGACTATGTGCCATATGAAGCTGTTAATGGGAAGGATCAGGGAATACGGTCACCTTATACACGACCACGGATTATGCTCGCAACACTGAGCTAGTTCTGGGTACGTTCTTGAAAATTTCGCCGGACGTGCTCAAACTGTTTGCGAACGAAGTGGACGTAGGGCAACTTTTTACAGTCTTTTTACGAACTTCATGGACGGGAAGGGTGCTCCAGGACATCGAGGCATTATTTGGCCAAGGGTTACACGTTCTAGCCCGTTTTACGATTTTTTTAGGATGGGGCAGGACGTTTTGAGAACTACGTGTACTTCAGTGTGATAGGCCCTTTATTTGGCCAAGGGTTACACGTTCTATCTCGTGTTACCGTTTTTTAAGGACAGGGCGGGACGTTTTGAGAACTACATGAAGCCTACTTCAGTGTGACAGGCCCTGTAGGCCGCGCGCCACTACTATACGTCCACTCCGTTCGCACACAGTTTGAGCCCGTTCGGCAACATTTTCAAGAACGTAATGAGAACTATAAGTCAGTGTGATGGGGGTATTAATCCCGTGCACACAACAGGCGGGCATAAGGAGGAAGACATTAGATTCTGCTTAACAAGTCATTATTTTTGGACTCTACATGTTTGTACTCACTCTCCTGACCATTCACGGACTTGGAGATTTATAACCGCTCAAACGAAAGACACTTGGACATATCCATGCAATCTTTATATTCAACTTCCTACGGATTCAATTGTGTGGAGGAACAGGGGGCCAGTGGAGGCCTACAAAACATTGTGAATACACGGGCCTACATGTAGGTGTAAGAGGCAAAAGAACTCACAGCTCAGCAGCAGCCGATCCTGCACGGTCGTCCCTGTCCTGATGATTCACAATCTCGTACCCAGAGTTTAGTTACGCTCGGGCCGAGGTTGCATGTCGCTCCACTAATCTCTGGAATAGACTGGTACCCGGTACCAACATAGCTCACGGATAAGGGACCGGTATTGCCTGATGTAACGTCGCAGTTGATTGGCTAGCTCTTTTTGTATTGCTTGATGTAACGTCGCAGTTGATTGGCTAGCTATTTGGGGGATGTGAGGTAAGTAATCTATTTCTTAGTAGGCCTACTGAGGAGAATCTTCTGTGACGTCATAACCTGGCAGCTTTCTGCCAAGTATGGCCGCCCAATACCGGCCCCTTTTCCGTGAGCTATGTAGTTCGTCTCCAGAGATTAGTGTAGCGACCTTCAACCTCGGCCCGACCGTAACTAATTTATGGGTACGAGATTGATTGATCAGTCTCGGGCCAACTTGTATTGTGCGCCGCTGAAATATTGGCATAGTTGGACACTAAATTGGAAGACGAACACTAGATGGCGCTTTACTACATGTAGGTCAACCAATGACATTCATGATATTGGAGGTGGAGCAGAGGAAAATGTAAACACTTTTTGATAGGCTCAAACAGCGTATACATTTCGACCACGTCTTTTAATTGGATAGTGTGCTTGTGATTTTCGCCTTTCAATTTCTATTGACTATTAACTTCAGATAATTTTCTAATCATAGCAGTGGTTGGGGGAATGCGGAAATTTAAGCGGCCGCGTAAGGCCGGGTTTACATAGAGGTATACGGTATATGGACACGCGGGCGAACAATGGCCTAACAAAAGGTTCATGAACATACCGTATATCTCTAAGCAAACTCGGGCTAAGAACGCTGCGAGATCAGGTGTAAACAGCCGATGTACGTAATTCAATGAGACTTGTTCAGATCGTCGACCGTTAATAAACATTTTAATCAAGAACTTCATCTCTAGCTTACATAGGCTAGAGAATAGATGAAGTTTTTGATATGTTGTGTTAGCCGACACTTGTTTTATTCATTGGTTTACAGATCCGTTGTTTTTTCCGATTTTAGAAAATAAAAATAATTGACATTATTTTTTTGCTGATAAACTGATTACATGTATCTGATCAATAAAAATAAAAAATAATAAAAAAAACCCGCTTTATTATTTTACTGCTGACATGCTGGACGACTCTTGCCTGACGAAAGTAATTAAAACAGCGGTTGTAACATTCATTCCCGTTCCCATATACATGTATTGAATGTAGACACGTCAACTATAACGGGATTGAATGTTAAATCCGCTGTAGAATAGTATGCACGGCAAGAAGGCGCACATGGCCGAGGTCTGACTAAACATTTTTTTTTATTTTTATTTTCCGCCCTTGGGGTTTCCAGCGAAAAAAATCCGTAAACCAACAAATAAAATAAGTGTGGCCTTATGATCATAAATGTATGTCATGATTTCAATTTTGGTAGCCAGTACTTTCGTCTGTCTAAAGTCCCTTCATTAAACACCAATTCATTATGTATGCACTGGCCAAGGTAAAGGCCTTTCAATATGACTGGCTGGCACCATGGCCATTGGTCATTTTTGTTGAATAGAATAGACTTATCCTTTGTATAATTATTCCAGGAGGCTACACCTCTACTGGCATGAATAGAAGGGACCTTAGACAGACGAAAGTAAAGTACATTTTGATTCACAGTACATGTACTCAAGACAAGGCTTGTCTTTATAAAGTACGCCTACAATGCCTCCACCTGCCCCCCCCCATATTCCACTTAATGTTAACTTCTTTTCATTTGCAGGGAAAATATTGCTGATATGTAAAAAAGCAACGACTTACATTTGTAAATCCATACATGTACAATGTATTACGCGAATCGCAACATGCTACCGTCAACCAAACGAAGGATGAAATACCTTGGTTGCAATCGTTAATATGGCTCTTTGGACATTTTGACTCCCTTCCAAAACTACTAAAGGAGGAAAGTTGAAACTGCATATCATGGAAAAGACACTTGTTTAGGCCTACTCTGTTTACTCGTGTTTTTATTGTCACCTGTTAAAGCCACACTGTATTAATTCAGAAATTGCTTACGTCCTCCGACGTTAGTGTAGTGTAAAATGTGTAAAATGGACTATACTCTATCTGAATGCATTAGAGCTCTGCCTGCAATTTTTTCATTGTGTACTGAAAACTAGGTCTTGATTCTTTGAAGTACGCATCAGGCAAGCATTTTGGGGACCTTCACGTGGCTATGAGACCTCTACCTGCATTCCGGGCCTGCATTCTCCTAACAAGTTCTTTCAGAGGCATTCTTTGAAGGGTAAAACAATAAAATGGTAAAAGTTCTTTGGCACTCCTTCAACAGTTAAAAGTTAAAATTTAACACAAATTTTCGAACAGTATGTCCCTGTTCATGGTCACATGCAGAATGGATGTCAAAGCACACACACAAGTTCTTATATCAGTGATTCGTAAGCATTTGGTATATAAAATCCATTATCCCTATTGATTGTAGGTTTGTGACGCTTGATTTGTATGGCTTCATTGAATTTCCTTTTGATGTCATTTTCCTGCTTATTGTTCAGTATTTCAACATTTTCCCACTCTATCTGATGTACAGGGTTTTCCAATAAATGTTCACGAACAGCTGACTTTTGGTCCTTCTTGTGTTCTCCGATGCGCATGGGCAGTGGTCTACCAGTTTCACCAATGTACGTTGCGTTACAGGAGCACGTTATTTTGTAAACTACTCCCCTTGGTTCTGAGCGTTTCGTGCTGTGTTTTCTCCCATTGGCTTGAAGAAAGGTTTTCAGGGTGTNTTTATTCTCCTAACACTTTGAAAATGTCATAAAATCCAATACTGTGAGGCTTTAAGTACATGTATTATAATGTTAACCATATGAGATGCACATTTACCAGCAACTTATCCAGGTGTGTATTTTCTAGTTTCTTAAATTGTAACATGATTTGTAACATCTCATAAGGGACCGTTTCAAAAACACCTTGAAGCCAAAGAAGTGTAATTTCTGTTCACTTTGGGAGGGGGAGGGGTGGCTAACTTCTTGAGAAAAAAATTGCCTTCATGGAATTTCTAAAAAAGACAATTACATCTTTCTTCAAAATAGAGAAATAATGAAAAAGAAAATATATGTACAGTCTTTCAAATAAGTAAATGGACAGCATGTTTTTCAAATATCTCCGAGATAAAACAAGATAATTTGATGCGGTTTTCAACATAGTGTGGTATACTTAATTGGTCATGTATCTCATGTACTTAGGTCAATCTAATTTTAACCCTTTGTTATGTAACAGGCAATTTAGAAAATGTCCATAAATTAACTTTTTTATTTCTATTTTTTTTCAAAAGATTTGGCACTGATGCGATCAGGTGATTGACATCAAAGACTCTTTGCCAAAAAAATCGATGAAATCTGTTGTTTTTTTCGTGATATCTCAAAATATCAAAATCTGGGATTTTTGATATTTTGAGATATTGAATATTGTTTTGCTGTTATTCGCTGCCAGACATGATAACAAGATGGCTACGAAATTTTCCACGTGTTTAAAAAACCATTCAAAAACTGCATAAATTATCACGAGGTAATGAATGTTACCAAATGACTTAAAAAAATGATCGAATATATCAAAATTCCAAAAATCTCAAATTCCGATATTTTGAGATATTACGAAAACGGAAAAACATTTTCAATATTTTTTTCGCAAAAACTCTCATTATCAATCACCTCATCACGGCACTTCGAATTCTGCTGAAAAAAACTTGAAATAAAAAAGTTGACTTTTGGACCTTTTAAAAATTGCCCGTTACATAACAAAGGGTTAAAAATCGGTTGACCCAAATACATGAGATATATGACCAAGTAAGTATTCCACACTTTGTTGAAAACCGCATCCAATTATCTTGTTTTATCTCGACGATATTTGAAAAACACGCTGCCTATTTACTTATTTGAAAGACTGTACATTAATAGTCCCTTTCTTCTTATCCAACATGTTTAATAAGACTTGTGTAATACCACCCATAGAGTGAAGCCAATTAGATGCCGAAATTTCACTTCGGAGGGGGGGGGGCAGGGGTCAAGAAAGAAGTGAAAAAAATTACACTTCTTTGGCTTCAAGGTATTTTTTAGACGGTCCCTAAACCCAGCGCTCTTCCAACACATGCAGTTGTACAGTCATGGACACTAGTTTATCTACACCTGAAACTTTGAATATTTCAAATATTTCTGGGCCGATTTTAACACGGCTTGTTCCATATGAAAGTACATCTTGTTGGTCATATTTCTGCATCAAAATTTTGAAAATTTGGAAATATCGTAATTACGTAGGCCTAATAGCTCACCAGAAAAAATCCTAAAAATCAACATTTTTATTACGTAACTTTTTTTGTGACTTTTGTTGCAGCTTTGATAGAGTGGAACCTTCTAAGGATCATGGACTTTGTTTCATCAAAATCTGTTGAGTGGTTGCTGAGATATTTGAGATTATCAAAATTTCGATTATTTGAGATTTTTCAATTTTTCATAAAATTTTGATATCAGTAGAGAGAGCTCACCTAAAAACCACGATGTATGAAGTTTTGGAACGTTCAGCCGAAACTGGTTAGAAGTTAAGCATGTTTTTCAAAATATCAACATTTTGATACTTTGAAAAATACGCAATATTTCTGCCCATTTAAGGCAAAAAGTTCCCAAATTTTGTAAATCCATATTCTGAGGTTAGCTTTATCTAATGGCACCAAAATTTCCTACAAAACACGAAAATCTCAAAATCTCAAAATTTTGATAATCTCAAATATCTCAGTAACCACTCAACATATTTTGATGAAACGAAGCCCAAACTCCTTAGAAAGTTCCACTCTATCACATCTGCAACAAAAATCACAAAAATATTAAATAATAAAAAGTTTGATTTTGTGTTTTTTCTGATGAGCTATTACATAATTACGATATTTTCAAATTTCCAAAATTTTGATGCAGAAATATGACCAACGATATATTTTCATATGGAACAAACCGTGTTAAAATTGGCCTAGTAGTATTTGAAATATTCAAAGTATCAGGTGTAGATAAACTAATGTCCATGACTGTACATGTACCGGTATTGTAATACTGTCAGTAATACATATTTTTATTGCCCGCCATTTGCTCCAAAAATTCCAACGTAAATATATTTAAGTTGATAGGAAAATTTTTCAGTTGAAACCCAATTTTTAAGTTCAAATCGTACATTTTTAAGTTGAAAGAAATAAAAATTTAAATTTAAGTTTAAATTTCAAACAAGTTAATTTGAGTTAAAATATGATTTATGAAATGAAATGAGGTGTTGGAAATATGAAGACAAATTTCGAGCGAGTTTTTATTTATTTCAACTGAAAAATACACGATTTCAACTTAAAAATTGGGTTTAACTAAAAAAATATTACTGTCAACTTAAATACTCCAAACTCCCACTTACCTGTCCCATTCCTGAGCTCGGGAAAAAAATGACTAAATCCTAAGTTGAAGATAACGGGGTGGGGGTATGGTCAGAAACAGTAATGTCCGGTCCACTTACTTGTCCAACTCTTAGCCTGGCTAAGAATGACAGCGTGCGATATCTTCAACTTAGGATTTTTTCCGAGTTCAGAAATGGGACAGACAAGTGGGAATTTAGGGGATATTTAGATTGGATTTTTTAAAGCAAACGGCGTGCCATATACATGTACTTCGACATCCTTTACCAATTACAGTCTGTGTAATTGTTTAAAGACATTTTCCTTCGCGCCGCCTGTCTGTATACATGTATTACCATAAAATCATGTAAATGATTATTAATTTAGTAATACGACATGACTTTATCTAACTTTGTCCGAAAGGTGGCATCGGGCTATCTGTATTTTGCGGAACGGCACGGCACGGAACGAAACGAAACGGAATGGAACAAAGACCAACAATGACCTGGGACGAGGTTGTTCCGTTCCGTGGCATCGCACACATTAATCCACATCTTGCATAATGTAGGCCCCTAACAACTTGTTCTTATTCTTAAGTAATACAAGCAAAAATGTAAATGAGTGACAGTCTTATGTACCGGTACAACGTATTTGTTAATACATGTAGTTGACAAAGAAATAAATTGAATTATAATGTATTATTTCGGCTGCTGTTTGATAATGTACATGTATTTTTAATGTCAGTTCTCCAAGTATTTCGTCACATTGAATAGTGTTGGCGTATTTAATGTCAGTTCTCCATGTATCTCATGACAGTGATTAGTTAAAATAAGTTGAGCTGTTAGACCAAGTACAAACAATATTCTGTAAATAAAATGTTTTTTTTCTTTTATAATACTTACCAAGATGAACATCAGGAGTGTTTCATGCTTAAACAGTTAGATATAATATAGTCTCTCTTTCATATAAACAACGCTCAGGCTTTTTATCTTTTACCATTCACTTTTGTCGTTCCACGATGATCATAATTCTTACTGCATAATTGGTTTACATACATGTACTAATTTTGATTGTACACTTCTAATAAAGATCTTTAGAATTCTTAGGTTGACGGGACAATTCATTTCCGCTACACATTCAGCAGCAGTCAACGGAATGGTAACAGAAGAAAACTGACTCCCTAGAAAACTGCCATTTTTTTAACGACTTTCTCCATATTTTCTTTTCAGCTCCCAGATTTGGAAGAAGCGCGCGGTTCTCCAACTCATCAGAACTAGAACAAGATTCAAAACACCAGCTTTTTACCATGGTTACAGCAGAGAAAGAAAAAAATTCGGAAAAATATCTTTTTTTTACTATTCATAAATGTTTTCCTGGATTCGGTTTGTTTAATTTTATCTCTTCGTTCATTTGCAAGCATTGTAAAGTATTTCTTATTCATTAGCCGCTCCAGCAAAATAGGCGCTTGTCGCAAGTGATCATCATTGGTCATCACTTTACTCAACTATTATCACTGCTGTCCACTGCTTGTCAACTTGCAGATGTACATTTCGGCTGTTTGTGAAGACCTGTCTGTAGACTGGTTCCCGGTCCCAACATAGCTCAAAGATAAGGGACCGGTATTGCCTGATGTAACGACGCAGTTGATTGGCTAGCTCTTTTTGAATTTGTAACGTCGCAGTTGATTGGTTAGATATTTTGGATGTGAGGTAGGTAAGCCATTTCTCAGTACTGAGGGGAATCCTCTGTGACGCCATAACATGGCAGCTTTCTGCCAAGTATGGCCGCCCAATACCGGCCCCTTTCTCCGTCTGAGCTATGTCGGGACCAGGTACCAGTCTAACCTGTCTGCACCATTAACATTTCCAAAACATTGAGTTACAACAAATTTGCAACATTGTTTTGAGATTGTTGCACAGTGTGGACAGACTTGCAACAATTCAAAACATTTGAAAATGTTTTAGAAATGTTGCAAGAGAATTCACATGACATTTCTTCTGCTACATTTCTAGAACATTTTCAAAACATGTTTTGAATTGTTGCTAGAACATTTTCAAAACATGTTTTGAATTGTTGCTAGAACATTTTCAAAATGTGTTTTGAATTGTTGCTAGAACATTTTCAAAATGTGTTTTGAATTGTTGCTAGAACATTTTCAAAATGTGCTTTGAATTGTTGCTAGAACATTTTCAAAACATGTTTTGAATTGTTGCTAGAACATTTTCAAAACATGTTTTGAATTGTTGCTAGTCCTGTCCACACTGTGCAACAATCCCAAAACAAGGTGTTACAGATTTGTTGCAACTCAATGTTTTTGTCATTTTTTGGAAATGTTGATGGTGCCGACAGGCCTAGGCCATTAACCCTTCCTCCTTTGCGACATCGCCTACTTTTGCTAGATCGGGTCATAATGGATCCGGTGAAACCTCCACCCAGCACTTCGTCTAATTTTCTATATTTTCTCACTTTACAGCTCCGAGATTTGGATGTAGACTGATTTCCACTTTCTGATGTCTCCAACCTTGACATGACGTTATATCAAATACGGACAAGAGCAAGATTAAACACACTAGTTGCACTGAAACACTAGTTGTACTGAAATACTAGTCGTACGGAAACACTAGTTGCAAGGAAACACTAGCCGCCCTGAAACACTAGCCGTACTGAAACACTAGCCACACCGGAACACTAGAGCCGTACTAAAACACTAGTCCCACTGGAACGCTACTTGTGCTGAAACACTAGTTGTGCCGGAACACTAGCTGTACTGAAACACAAGTTGGACTGGAACACTGGTTGTGCTGAAACACTAGTTGTACTGAAACACTAGTTGTACTGAACGTGACGAACCTATGGATGGTAAAAACTCAGTATGCGTGTTAAGAATGACAAAATTGAGAAAAGAAATGTTACAAATTTATATTTATATTTATATTTATATTTAGATTTGGATGTAGACTGATTTCCACTTTCTGATGTCTCCAACCTTGACATGACGTTATATCAAATACGGACAAGAGCAAGATTAAAAACACTAGTTGCACTGAAACACTAGTTGTACTGAAATACTAGTCGTTTCCGTGGGTTCGATTCTGGTAGGAAGCAATGTCTTTCACCTTAGAAACTCGATTTCTATTTCATATTCTTTACTTGTATCTCCATTATTTGTGACCCCTCGCATAACATAAAACTGTTTGGGTCGGAGATTGTTTGGACTACTCGCAGGGTACTGATGGACGCCTCGTTTAAACATGGGCCATTGAACCATCTTTTTTGAAGATGGGGATTTGGCCTAGTGGTTTAAGGCGTGCTGCCCCTTGGTGCTGGCGATTGATGCCTTATGCGAGGGTCCGTGGGTTCGATTCTGGTAGGAAGCAATGTCTNGGGAAAGCGCTGTATGTAGGCCTACTCACCTATAAAGGTGATTTTTACGGTGGCCCATAAGAGACATTTATTTTTCATTATTATTTTTTTCATACTTTTCTCCGTAGAATAAACTTTATTCCGTGGAATAAACTTATCTCCACGTGGAGTAAACTTTTCTCCGCGTGGAGTAAACTTTTATCCGCGGAAATAACTTTATTCCGTGGAGTAAACATTTATCCGCGTGGAGTAAACTTTTATCCGCGGAAATAACTTTATTCTGTGGAGTAAACTTTTCTCCACGTGGAGTAAACTTCTCTTCGCGGAAATAACTTTATTTCATGGACTAAACTTTTCTCCGCGTGGAGTAAACTTTTCTCCGTGTGGAGTAAACTTTTCGCCACGTGGAGTACTAGTGACGTGATTTCCACGGAGAAAAGTTTACTCTACGTGGAGAAAAGTTTACTCCACGGAATAAACTTTATTCCACGGAGAAAAGTATGGAAAAAAATAAAAATATAAAATGAAAAATAAATGTCCCTTATGGGCCACCGTAGCTTTTACATCGTCAAGATCTTGCAGCAAGAACCTGAAGCAATTTCTTGCCTCAGGTATCTCTGTTTTATATTTACACACTGAAACCTGCACCAGCAATATTGCTCAAGCAAGTTCTAAAATAACCATATGCATTATCATAATATGTAGGCATTATGTTACAAGTGCAGCAGAAGCACATGGTAGCCACGTGGTTTGACCATGCGACTTTTAAAATAGCCTGTAGCGACCGGTAACCAGCACAATGTGATATCACATCCCAGTTTAAAAATTTGAAGTTAAATGTATTCTGCTAGCGGCAGGACATCTCTAGCGTCCAATGGAAATACCTAGTAAGTCACATTTTTGGAAAAAATGGGTTAAGGCCAAATTCGTACTTTCTAGGTATTGTTTCATCATAATAAACAGTTTTTGTTTGCAAAATGTTCGCCAAAGCCTCGGAAAGACAGTGGTGCACTTAATCGGTTTTTTACGTCTAAGTCATCAGAATTGTGACTTACTACGTTTTTACCTTTGCAAATTCAGCATGAAATCAGAGGTAAAACATAGCAAATTGGATTTAATCCTGTTGTATGACATATGTTTAATTAGGAGTGTTTTCCACAACAAAACTCTTCCAAGTTGTCATTCCACATAAACCCATTTTTCTCGAAAACAACAAAATGTGACATACTAGGTATTTCCATTGGACGCTAGATCTATCGTTCTCCAGATTGGGGTTTACATGGAGAACGATAGATGTCATGCCGCTAGCAGGTCTGTAAAAAGAAATCATAAAAAAGGCCTGATATGTGACCTGTTCCAGGAAAACCAGGATAAAGTCGCCAGGTACACATTAGCATAAATGTCAAAAGTAAAAAAAAATTTCGATTGAAAGTTTGTAAACTTATTTCAAACACATTGCTTCGCACCAAAACCCAGTGATTATCATTATAAAGTGTTAAATTTTCACTTTATGATCAGTTGCGAGACCCAAACCATTGTCATTTCTTGACTTCACAGCGTATTTTCTTTGTTTTTTCGAAAAACGGTGTTTTATCGGCACGTGACCCTCCAAAAACCAGAATTCCCATACTTATTCTTCGATTATCAAAATTTAAGTGTCATTATAAATAACTGAGATCAGTAACTTTTTCATATTTTTAGATCAACTTGATTTTAATATTCCAATAGGTCTAATCGATATTAGCATCCGTTTCAGGTCTGCTGTAAGTGTCATTATAAAGCTTGAATAGGATGGAAATGGCGTCAGATCTACTGAAAAACAAGCCTAGCGGCGACAGGTTTCACAAGGTGACTTCAGGGGTGGCACTCGGTCTCACTCCTCCAGGCTTCAGTATCAGGTAAAAAAGGCACTGGTAAAAAATGCACCGGTAAAAAAGGCATTGTAAAAGGCACTGGTAAAGATGCTGGTAAAAGGCACCGGTAAAAAAAGGCACAGGAAATTCATGGGGAATAGGTAAAAAAGGCACAGTTGTCAGAAAACTGCATGGGGTGGTAGTACATGTATATGGCATGTTTCATTTATGGCAGAATTCTGTCCATTTCCCATTGATAATCCCAATTGGTTCGACATTGAAGGGATTTGTAAGGTTGCATTTTTTCCGCTCTCTTTTTGTAGGCCTTTTCAGTTTCATTCTGGGTGCTTAATTTTCCACAGGCTTTTCCTTACTGTACATGTACATGTACATTTATACATCTAACATTTATACATGTATATAGCGTTATCAATGTGGCGCTGGGTGTTTTATCACCCAATACGTTTAAATATAATGTATCACGACTTATTGTATACATTCAATGTTTGTAAACATGGATGTTTACATTATGTTATTTTGGACTTTTGGGATATGCTAACCCAACAAGTTGAATACTTTCGGTATCAAAATAATTTCTAGAAGGGCATGTCACCAACAAATTACTCAAAAGACAAAGAAAGACTGGACATAAACAAATGAAATGTAAATAAACAACGATTTTCGTGGCCCGCGAAAATACCCGTGGTACAGGTGTTATAACTGCCAGTGTTTCTGTGGGTGAGTGTGTCCCCTTATTGTTTGGGAAACGCTGGCAGATAGATCGACATGTTTCTCTGTGTGTTCTCTATTGTCAAGTCGCAGCTTATTCCGTCAGAAAATAGGAGGGGAACATTCACAGACGGGGAACACTGGCAGATGTTACACCGGTACATGATCTTTAAGTATTCATGGTAAGCGGTTGAAATTTAAAAAAAAAGACATCCAGCAGTGTAAGTTTGATGACTGGGCATCAGTACCTTTTAAGGTTCTACCTCCATCTTTCAAGCAAGGACATCCAAGAATTAGCCCTCCCCCTTCAATTGGGTGTGGTTATTCATGGCCGCCAGTGGGTCAAAAATTTGTGCAATAGATGTCGTAAGTCCATAATTTCTGGACTAAAATTAGTTCCCAGACGCAAACAATACGCATAAATAACCCTTGTGAAAATTAAAGAAAATGGTGAATTCGGGAAAAAAACATCATAGCCTGCCTTAGTTCACCAATTTTGTTGCAAAAAAGTATACATGTAGGGCCGTATTTACGAAGCGCGATTACATGTAGGTCAACACGCGTGTATATTCATAGTTATTCAGGTTAAGGGCCTAGAAAACCATTGTTTTGTGCTCTTATACGCTGCTTGATCGGCAGCGTTTACCCGCAGGATAATCACCCGTGGTTAACTTTCCTTTGTCTAGCTGCAGGACAAAATTGAACAACCTACAGGCTTTGTTTAGAGTCATTCAACTCTTTTCTTCGATCCTCCTGCACGTAAACACAGGAATGTTAACCGCGTGTGGTTATCCTATGGGTAAACGCTGCCGATCAAGCAGCGTACAAGGTAGCAACACTATGGCCCGTATTCAATAAGGGTGATCATCGCACGTTTAAGGGTGTTTTGGCCTGATCAGCGTACAAATTCTGCATTACACAGGTTAAAGGCCTAGAAAACTATTGTCTGATGTCTGTACGGTGGTTCACCAGAGGCGTTTACCCGCAGGATAATCACACGCGTCTAACTATCCTGCGTCTAAAGGCGGTGACAGACTAGTGCGCACGCGACGCGGGGCGACGCGTTTTCTTTTGTGTTTTTGCGCTCCACTGCACATGGTCCCTGAAAACACAAAAGAAAACGTGCAGCTCCGCGCCGCGCCGCGCTAGTCTGTCACCGGCTTTAGTCAAAGAGCGTAAAGGAAATGTTGAACGATCAGGAAGGCTTGTCTAGAATTTTTCCAACACTTTCTATTGTCCTCCCACACTAAAGGCGGTGACAGACTAGTGCGTACGCGACGCGGAGCGACGCGTTTTCTTTTGTGTTTTTGCGCTCCACTGCACATGGTGCTCAGTGGTGCCTGAAAACACAAAAGAAAACGCTTACCTCCGCGCTGCGTCGCGCTAGTCTGTCACCAGCTTTAGACGCAGGAATGTTAGACGCGTGTAATCATCGTGTGGGTAAAATGCCAGGGATCAGGCAGCTTACAGAACGTAGAACAATAGTTTCTAGGCCTATAACCTGTGTAATGCAGAATTTGTACGCTGATTTAGCTAAACACCCTTATTGAATACGGCCCAATGGTTTTCTGGGCCCTTAACCTGAATAACCATCGCGTGTTGGCCTAATCGCGCTTCGTAAAATACGGCCCATATAGGGCCGTATTTTAGAAGGTTCCTTAACATTAAGGTCCACCTTAAATCTATTGTTCTCGACGGTTTTACAATAGACTTAAGGTCGACCATAACGTTAAGGAACGTTCTAAAATACGACCCATTAAGGTCACTGCCACAACCTGACGAAAACGAAACGTAAACCTAAACCTAAACGTAAGAATCGTAGTACCCAGGAGTAACGTTGTGTGGCGCACCTGTTCCGGCACCTCATTGTATTTCAAAGTTATGAAAACAGTTCCATCACCAGTTTTGTTAACCCTTTCGGGCCTGGACGATGTTGAAAAGTGTACATTTCGTAACATGAATCTGTGATGTCTCTACAAAAACGCGCCTAGCTCCCTAAAATTGCAACCAAAACTGGCGACAAGGCACTCATTCTGGAGGCAACTAAATGGACCACGACCTCATGCAGGTTTGCTTCTTCCAAAATGTCTGTGAGAAAAACAGGCCAGAGCTGAAGATGCAAGTTGTGAGGAAATAGTCGCGTTCTGCCTACTTTTTCGTCAGGTTTCCAATTTTTAAACATCTACATGTATATTACGATAACCGTTGCTCCCACGCGTCTGAAAATAGGTCGAAATATCCTCCTCTTTCTTTTGGCGCTTGTGTCGCGTCGTCGTAGCTGCTTCCGTTCCGGAGATATGGCCATTTTGTCGCAACATGTCAGATTTGCACTTTGGAGTCTGTCAATCTGGACCCCGGGACGAACGTTAAAACGCAATTTTAGCCACGTTCCTTCAATCAGAGCAAAATCGCGTATTGA
>NMRB01003156.1:4826-15244 GCA_002633025.1 Notospermus geniculatus
TCAGTTGATCGAATTTATGAACCAAGGTCTGCCTCATCTTGGCATACGCAGAAATTGAATCATGAGTCATGCGGCGGGGGGGGGGCTACAGTGTGTTCCATCATATTATTGCTTGACATAGCCGAATATGATGCCTCAGGGTTGAACTCAGCACTTCTATAAAGATATTTCATTAACTACCTACCTGATACAAAATGCAGTGAGCAAACACGACACCCATGTAGGCCTAACGATCGTCATCTTCGGGTTGGAACTTGGATGGCTTGCAACCACCGCGCTCTTTCGACGGAAATTCGTATTCATCTGGAATTCTATGCCAGATTTCCCTTGGCAGCACGTGACTTTGCACCCGCTGACAATGCAAGTTTGCACCATTTATCAGGGTTTGAGGAATTTTATGCAATACGATGAGACACCCAGTCAGCTATCAAACATGTCAAAACCAGCGTTCACTTCGGTGTTTACATTTGAGTTTCCTATGAGTCGCTAAGCAACGTGGGGACGTGACTTTTTCATGACGCAAAATCCACAGTATGACGTCGCGACGGGTCGATTGATCGATGGCTCGCAGAGTCACCGCGTAGCAAACTCACCGGTGGCCCTGCACCCGCTGGAAACGAGGTTCCATGAAAATTTTGTTGAAATTAGTTAATGGCATATTTGAAATAAGGAGGTCGCAATGTACATTTTGTGAAAATCACATCGATTTCGAAGCGACAGGTGTTGCAGAATATTCGTTCGAAGTTTGACTGTGTAATATATTCTCCATTAAACTAAAATCCTTCTTTTGCTTTTTTCTCGAAATCACCTCTGATACTGAACACCAATTGTTATGGGGTCTTGCACAAGATGCGCTCCCTCTGCACGTGCCATATGCACCTCGCTCCCGTGTAAAAAAACATGATATCCAGGACCCTTTTTGTACATCTCAACTGGGTATAACTTTGGGTACTAGGTTTAAGATTTTGTTATACTTTTTATGATTATGCTATATCCAGTAAGCCTTCGAATGGTTGAGAGTATTGATTATGCCGTCGCACGCGTGTTTTCCAAATCATTTACATGTATATACATGTTTGAGTCTGACGAAGGCAAGAGACAAAAATACAGGGCCATATTCATAAATGGTGTTTTAGACTTAAACGGTTTTTCCACGGTACAATATTATTGCACCATATGGGGCCGAAAATGAGCAATATTATTGCCAATCTTTCTTCCATCCATTATGCCAGAAGCATATGACACCCATTTGGGCCCCATATTGTGCAATAACATTGTACGTTGATGGACCGCTTTAGACGCCTGTAACTTCGTCAAATGCGTGGTGGAAGTGTGTACATTACTGAAGTTACACGTGTCTAAATCTTAAACACCCTTTATAAATATGGCTCATAGTTTTTTTCGCGAGGAGACAGACCTACCATTGTCTAGGGAACTATTACAGCTGTAGTTTCGTGGATTTGCAGGTTTCGGGGGTTCAGGTGTTGGGTCTGGTTGAAGTTTGCACCTCTGAAAGCTGTCGTCTGAGGTAGGGTCCCAGTTTTCAGGATATGAACCTGCGGAGTAGACAATTTGAAATGGAATACTGGGGGATCACTAAAGCCTAGTTTATACTTCGACGCAAGACCATCGGCGTCCGACGCCCGATCAAATCTAGACGCCGACTTCGCGGAATTGATTTATAGTCCAGCGTACTTTAGCGACGGCGACCCGTTATGAAACGACTCAAGTAATAACAGCCTCGCGATCGGACGCCGACCAAATCGTACGACGGGGTCGGCGTCGAACGCAAGAACGCGCGTCGGTCGCCGCTTTAGCCTAGTTTATACTTCGACGCACGAATATCGGCGTCCGACGCCCGATCAAATCTGGACGCCGACTTCGCGGAATTGATTCATAGTCCAGCGTACTTAGCGACGACGACCCGTTATGAAATGACTCAAGTAACTCGCGATCGGACGCCGACCAAATTGCACGACGGGGTCGGCGTCGAACGCAAGATCGCGTGTCGGTCGCCTGCGATTGTCGTGCGTCGAAGTACAAGTATTAACTAGGCTTAAAGCACGACGGGGTCGGCATTGAACGCAAGGTCGTGCGTCGGTCGCCGGCGATGGTCGTGCGTCGAAGTATGAACTAGGCTTAAAGCCTAGTTTATACTTCGACGGTCGTGCTCTCCACAACTGCTTAACTTCGTAAAATTCGCCGCGTTAGGTCAACAGGTGGCGCAGAGAGAGTCGACCAATGAGATCACCGAGCAACCGGTAACCAAGCTGGCCTGAGACACTTTTTCATTGGCCGAGCGGTTCGTAGCCATGGTAGCACAATAACATCCGTTGCCAACGGGCCAAAGAGTTCTGAAAGCAGCGTGCTGATAGGCTGTAAATCTCGCGCCAGTCCCTGACGCCATCTGTTGACCAAACGCGGCGACTTCCACGAAGTAAAGCAGTTGTGGAGAGCGAGTAAACCGAAGGGGGCGCGAAACACAACTGCGTAGGGAGTTTACAAGGAAGTTAACCCAGGGTACAATTCCACTGGACGACATCGAACCTGTACACTTAATGTGTACCCAGGACGACAATAACCCCTTCAGCGTCACTAACCCTACAGAAGGGAAGCTAGGACAGGTTTTTCATTATTTGCCTATGAACGGCTAATTGCTGAAGGTGAAATGACTGATATTATTTGATTCGGTGGGTGGGTCCCTGTCCCTCGGCCGAATGCTGTTTAGCAGTGGTTTGGTTTGTGAAGGAGTTTATTCATTACGTGAGGAACTTAACAACAGGGAGGTTTAGAAATCAAACGGTAAACGTGAATGTGTAGTATGAAAAATAACGTTGTCGTAAAGTTTACGTTTATCGTTTGATTTCTAAACCTCCCTATTGATGCACAGAAAACGTACACTCTTGTTGGAAAGTAAAAGGACAGCAACGTATCCTAAATACCTCAAAAACCACTGGAGCTGCAGCTATTTGCACCCAATCTGTAGCAACATCTGGGGCATAGAACCACATTCTTTTGCCGAAAATCAATTTTCATGAATTCAGAGAAAAATGACATTTTTTAAAATCACTTTTTTCACATTTTTTTTGGAAAAATCTTCCGATTTCAAATTTTCTTTCTTCATGATATTAAACTTGCCTGACTGACCAACAGAGGGCAAATTTTCCCTTTTAAAATCTCAAGAGAAAATGCCTTTTTTGGCGTTTTGTTGCAAAATCCTTTTTTTATGGAATTTTTCTCTTAATTCATTTAAAATTTATTTATTTTTGGCAGTACACTATGGTTCTATGCCCAACATGTTGCTACAGATTGGGTGCAAATACCATTGTTACCGTGTATAGCACCAATGGTTTTTGAGATATTTAGGAGAACTTGCTGTCCTTTTACTTTCGTACAAGAGTGTACATGTACATGTAGATGGGTACAATGCAGGGTACAACCTGTACTTAGAATTCTCCGTCTCACCTTTCAAAGCAACTGCAACTATAAGGCACTTAAACTCTTTGATCAGGGATGGGTCTATTGAACCTTTGAGGAGAGTTAACCCAGCTAGACGTCCTTTAAGTCGACTGGGCCACCTGCTGCTTTGGCCAATCCCAATGTAGACATCACCATAACAATCGGGACTTCGTCTTCCAACATTTTGTTGCTGGTTATCACCATCCACCTTAAAAGCACAAAGTTTGGCATCATACACACTTGGGCGAATTAATTGAATACGATTTGATCTTTGATTTTATCCACGGATGACCCAATTTTCAGTCGACCCGCAAAGGTATGAACAGCGCCACGACGTGTCAGCCGCGGTATTTGGCGGTACTACATGTAACTGCTAAATCACTGAACGAAAGCGAGGCAGTGACGTAGGCGTAGCAGACGCTATAAAACAATCACTAATTACGCACGATTAGTAAGACGTTTGAAGGTGGCGTGATGTTTACATGTTGATGGGTGTTTCTCTACGAAAGTTGCCGAAAATTTCATCGAAATCGGTTCAGTTTTAGCCGAGTTATCGATCGAAAGGTAACCTTGTGTTTTCGAAAACAGGCGTTCTTCAAAGTGCGTACACTTTCTTGGAATAGTATTTTGAAACTTCTGCTTAGGTCATTCGGGTTGTTATAACATAGAAGAATCTACATGCGAAGGGTAGTTTTATGCACGCATGTCTGAGAGGTTGACAATCACCCCGAAACACAACCACATTTTCAAGAAATCTCTTTCGCTTTATCCATTGTCTAACTGGTTCCATGGGCTCCGACGGTGGCGCTGACTGGTCGAATCGTCAGTCAGCGCCACTCGGCCGCCAAGGAATCAGGTTTATGGCTGCGAGAATCGTTACCTACTGCTGTTCAAACTGCGTACAGAAACTTGGAATACCATGCCGATGTATGAAATTAATACAGATTGGAGATTGATAGTTTCTCCATCCAGTCAGTTTTGCTGGTTTTATGCAGACAAGTATTTATGGAGTTATGGCGATGTTTTTAACAACGCTCTGCTCCAAGTGACCTCCAATTCTGTGCGGAGGACGAAATTTCTTAAATGATTTCTCTCCACACGTTTGCATTATTCCAAAATAAATTACATTAATGAAAAGCTCAGTGTCTTAGCTAAATACTGATGTATGGTTTATGTGGTTGAATTTGAACGGTCTTCTCGATAAACGCACTTTTGTGCGAGGTGACCGATTTCTCGAATGAGGTACTCGAGGAGCATTGTCGCCTATTATTTTCCCGCGCGCGAAATAAATCTGCCGTAGAAAAGGACCTTTGCGGGTCGACTGATTTTGATACTGTTTTCAGCATTTGGTAGGAGATATGAGTGGCAATCAATCCACTAACACTTAGAACATTTGGACCCGAACTTATAAGAGGTGTTTTTCGCCTGTCTAACTTTGACTTGTTTAAGCCTAAAGGCGGCTCTCCACGTGAAAGTTTTCTTGCGCAACTTGGCTCACAATGGGCAATTCACCATTATTCGTTCCTCACGGCTTACGCTGGGACCAATAACATAAACAACTGCTCGCAGTTGAATTGCCCATAGAGGGCCAACTTGCGCAAGAAAACCCCAAGAAAACTTGCACGTGGAGAGTCGCCTTAAACATTTGTAAGACAACTGTTAAGGGCGAGCCAACATTGTGAATTTTCGTAGTGCTTCAATCCAGGCCCCTCTGAGAAAAGCAATAAAGATACCCCCACTTGACTGTTGTTTGGGTCCAATGTGATCACTGTGTTTTATAGACACAGGAAATGAGCAAAATCCCAAGAATTACAAGTCAATTATATTATGTAATCCAAAACAAAGAAATTCACCGAACAGGTACAATTTTCTCAGAGAAGAAGCATGTAAATGACACATTCATGGAGTGGCAGCAATGCCAGAAACCCATAGAACCTGGGGTGGCAAGGATGTCTTGACCAGCATTTCATAGACAGCATACACGCTCAGTACATTAGAAGAGAACCAGGAAGTAAAATCCAGATCCAATATGGCCGCCCTGCTTTTGGAAAATTGGCAGCATTCATGCAGTTCACTTGTGGAGTACTCTATGTCTGTTGAAAATAATGCTACCGAAAGGGGTGGACTGGGTAGAAAAAACGACGAACTTTACGATACGCATGTTGTTTGATCTTCAAAGTGTGCCATTTCTTGGGAAAGTGTTCCGACAACTAGTCTTTTGTTTCAGCTTAGTAGCTAATTAGTGCATTCTAAGATGTATCTCATTCAATTCTTTCGACTGATAGACCCCGCAGGTGCCTTCATTTTCGTCATACAACTTGTACTTTTATGGTATTTTGACATGTTTTATTTCCAATGCACAAAAAATTCACAATGTTGGCTCGCCCTTAAGGCCAGTTTACACTATCAACAAATTCCCTGCAACACTGCAATTCTTCAACGATAACGATTGCTTTTAATTTCAATTTTGTTTTGTTCTAATGATATGCCTTGGGTTACACTGCTCTTGCAGTGTATGCTCCCTTCATATATCTGCAATGACATAAGCGCAGATATAGGGTCGTATTTTAGAACGTTCCTTAACGTTAAGGTCGACCTTAAGTCTATTGTAAAATCATCGAGGACAATAGATTTAAGGTGGACCTTAATGTTAAGGAACGTTCTAAAATACGGCCCCTAGTCAAGGGAACAATGTGTAACCTTGGGTGTGGCACATTACACTCGTCCTTTTTGAAGATGGAGACATACATGTAGGCCCCATCCCTTCCATATCCTGAGTGAAACAGTTTGATAACCAAGGGCCTTATCCTAACCCTACCCTCTATTTTGAAGTACTTTGCGTTGGATCAGTCCATTAGATTAGGGGTTATAGCCTGAATAAAAAAATTGGCGAAATGGGAATTTGGCAAAACGGGAATTTGGCCAAATCGGAATTTGGCAAATTGGGAATTTGGCCAAATGGGATTTTGGCGAATTGGGAATTTGGCAAAATGGAATTTGGCGAAATGGAACTTTTTTGGCGAATTGGGAATTTGGCGAAATGGGAATGAGCCCATTTCGAGTTAATAGAAACTTCTCGCAGAAATGTGAGACATCACTGATCTGAAAGCCAGAATTAAGGCAGCTCTCCACGTGAAAGTTTTCTTGCGCAAGTTGGCTCACAATGGGCAATTCACCATTATTTGTTCCTCACGGCTTACGCTGGGACCAATAACATAAACAACTGCTCGCAGTTGAATTGCCCATAGAGAGCCAACTTGCGCAAGAAAGCCCCAAGAAAACTTGCACGTGGAGAGTCGCCTTTACTTACAAATTTCACGCTTCCTGTGAAGGAATGTGTCTTACATTGGTAAGAGAAAACGACACTTGGTCATCAGATCGATTGGACACTTTTCCCAGCGATCAGCCATCTCAGATCACTTGAAGGATTGCCTCATTTGTAAAAACAATGACAATTTTGCGAATTTTTCTACAGGGTGGGCCAGGAAAATTTTCCCAGTCATCCACCAGAATCATACACCAGGGCCGACCGAATCGAAACTCCGATTGCACTAACAGGGCCTAACAGAGAAACTCTGTTATGGTAAAAGGCATTGCATACCTCTCTGTTAGGCACTGTTAGTGCTATCGGAGTTTCGATTCGGTCGGCCCTGGCCTTCTTTGAGGGAAATTGAGATCAAACAACCTCGTCTCAGGATAAAAATTGGCCCTTGTGGAGAACATTTTCCTGGCCCACTCTGTAATAGTATAACCACTGGAGCCGAGAATAATCACAATCTAAGAATTAAATACACATCTTGATATCCTTGCACGTCGTGTGCATCTGCCCGTAGACATGGTAGACAAGGGACAAGGACAAATTTTTACCCCCCCCCCCCCAGATTGTGATTGAACTTACCCACATTGTCAGGTTTCCCGTGACATGATCGAAGGTAACTCCAACGAATCTCCACGCCCTCGGCTCAACTCTCTGAAAATATTCTCCGTGCCCGCCTAACCGGGGCGCTAAATTCAGGAACAAGACGTTTTGAAAGATCGAGAAATGGGTTCCCCAGTGATGTCGCCGCGGTCGTATGCCGCGCCATTCCACAATAGGGCCGTTCTTCATACCATCGTGATACACGAAAGTCCCAATGGTGAAACTTGCATTGAAGTTCAGAGCCCCGTGCTCAAGATTGTTGATTTTAATGTAACTAGATGTTTTACCAGCGAAGTCCCAGGAGGTCAGTCCGAACGGACCCGAGGATCTCGAAACGCCATGAACCTGCAACTCCACACCGTTGCGGGTTTTACTTCCTGCGTTCTGTCCCAAAAGCATCCACCATTTATCGCCAAGAATCTTGGGTACAGCATCTGAAGAAATTAAAAAGCCTGGATCTAAGTATCTCCTGGTGATAAATGGGGTATGTTATAATTGCAGATGCAGCAATCTGGGCCGACCGCCACGAAACTACGATAGCACTAACAGGACCTAACAGAGAAATTTTGTAATGATAAAAGGCATTGCATACCTCTCTGTTAGGCACAGTAAAGCCTAGTTTATACTTCGACGCAAGACCATCGGCGTCCGACGCCCGATCAAATCTGGACGCCGACTTCCCGGAATTGATTCATAGTCCAGCGTACTTCGGCGACGCCGACCCGTTATAAAATGACTCAAGTAATAACAGCCTCGCGATCGGACGCCGACCAAATCGCACGACGGGGTCGGCGTCGAACGCAAGAACGCGCGTCGGTCGCCGGCGATGGTCGTGCGTCGAAGTATAAACTAGGCTTTAGTGCTATCGGAGTTTCGTGACGGCCTACCCCGATTTGGAGCTCGGATATGGTTACGACACTACCTGGATTATGATCATATCAGTTGTCATGGCCCAGTGCTTTCGGTCATTGGCAGACGTCTATTGTAAAATGTAGGTCTCCGATTACAGAGAACCGCTGTCAAACTAGTACTCACATTAGAGGACGTACAGCTCTACTGACATAAGTTTATCTCCATCGATAATTTATAACTTTTTTTCAAAATTATATGAAATGACACTACATTTATAAGTAAAGCCGCAACGAGTAATTCGTGTGTGGAAGATGGGCAATTCTCCAATAGAGAATGGGTATTACAAAATCATTTTTTTTTTCATCTTTGATATTACAACTCGTGCACATCTGCAAAATATCTAGGCGATTCAGGCAGCATATTGTTATTGTTATTGTAATCATACGTTCTGCGGGTATTGTGTAAGAATTTGTTGAAAGTTGGTGACTGTTTTGCATTGTCTCTCCGATTAATTCCGTTACCGACATGACCGACAAAAGTGGGCAACACTCCTCCTTAAGCTTGAATTGTTGACTGGGTTTGAACACACCAGCAAAATTATGCTGAAAATGGCCTAACCGAGAACAAATTGCTACAGGGAATTGTTATGTTATGATGTAATACTACGTCACAATGGCGTCATACCATGACGAAAGTGCCTTTTTTGGGTAGATTGGTATCACATTCCTATCTGTTGGTAATACATTTATGGGCCCTAAAACCAACCATAAAAACGTTTGCTATACTAGTACATCAACATCTCACATGGCGGCCATATTGAATTTATGCAAATTGAGCCCTTTAGAGGGGTCGGATTCCGATGGATTTTGGATATGATGCTTAGGGGTGTCTACGGAACTGTTTACAACAAAAAAACCTTCTGTAGCAATCTGTTCTAGGTATTTCGTAACATTTACTGTTCAAATATATTTTGGACTGCTATTCCCAGGATTTGACTGATAGTGATTGAACTTACCCACATTGTCAGGTTTCCCGTGACATGATCGAAGGTAACTCCAACGAATCTCCACGCCCTCGGCTCAACTCTCTGAAAAAATTCTCCGCGGCCGCCTAACCGGGGCGCTAAATTCAGGAACAAGACGTTTTGAAAGATCGAGAAATGGGTTCCCCAGTGATGTCGCCATGGTCGTATGCCGCGCCATTCCACAATAGGACCGTTCTTTATACCATCGTGATACACGAAAGTCCCAATGGTGAAACTTGCGTTGAAGTTCAGAGCCCCGTTCTCAGGATTGTTGATTTTAATGTAACTAGATGTTTTACCAGCGAAGTCCCAGGAGGTCAGTCCGAACGGACCCGAGGATCTCGAAACGCCATGAACCTGCAACTCCACACCGTTGCGGGTTTTACTTCCTGCGTTCTGTCCCAAAAGCATCCACCATTTATCGCCAAGAATCTTGGGTACAGCATCTGAAGAAATTAAAAAGCCTGGATCTAAGTATCTCTTGGTGATAAATGGGGGGGGGGATGTTGCCGCAGATCCAGCAATCTGGTTATGGTAAAAGGCATTGCATACCTCTCTGTTAAGGCCGGTTTACACTAGGTTGCACCAAGTTGCAAGTTGCAGCAACATGCAACTTGTTGCAAACTACCTGGGACGGTTTACACATAGAAAAATCAATGCAACACCCAGCGTGATCGAGTTGCAACAAGTTGCATGCCCGTTTACACATGCGACTTTTATAAAACTTTTTGGTTTCATCAGGTTTATGCAACAAGTTGCATGAAGTTGCACATGAAAAGTTGCATGTGTAAACGGGCCTTTAGGCACAGTTAGTGCTATCGGAGTTTCGTGACGGCCTACCCCGATTTCGAGCTCGGATATGGTTACGACACTACCTGGATTATGATCATATCAGTTGTCATGGCCCAGTGCTTTCGGTCATTGGCAGATGTCTATTGTAAAATGTAGGTCTCCGATTACAGAGAACCGCTGTCGAACTAGTACTCACATTAGAGGACGTACAGCTCTACTGACATAAGTTTATCTCCATCGATAATTTATAACTTTTTTTCAAAATTATATGAAATGACACTACATGTATAAGTAAAGCCGCAACGAGTAATTCGTGTGTGGAAGATGGGCAATTCTCCAATAGAGAATGGGTATTACAAAATCTTTTTTTTT
>NMRB01003156.1:30946-57368 GCA_002633025.1 Notospermus geniculatus
AAAAGCGTAGGCGTGTTTGGGCCAAAATATGAAAATTTCGGGAAGACTTTTCTCGTCCATCAGGCATCGCACTTCAGTGGTTTCTTTTCATTTGGCAGCAGTATATTTGTGCGCAGGGCGCGACGTTGAGATTTTTTCACTATTCAACAGGATTCGGGAGATATTCAAAAAGTTCATTTTTGACCAATTTTTGGCACAAATTACATAATTATCTTTACTAAGAATTAGAATTTGCAAATTATCTCAACGTCGGCACCTGCACATATGTATTCCCCAACATTTGGTGATAAAACGCCAGGTCCCAGTCGCGTTGTTGCCGAGAAATCTATGACGAAAAAGTCAAACGGGGGTCTCATTGTTTGCTTAATTGGCTGATTAATGAAAGATGAAAACACATCGTTTACAATTCAGATGTGTAGAACAAGAGTAGCAATTTCATAGAAATACATGAAATCGATGCTAGCTTTTTGCTTGAAGAAAATATGAATTGTTTTCAGTCGCCATTTGCAGTGCGCTTCCTTATGGCTACCGCCCCCTTAAGCGGGAGACTTTAAAAATGTTCACCGCTCACGTAATGCGTCTCGGCCAATCATATTTACGGATTCTCTCTTGAGGTACGATGTTTCACAATGGCCGATTGCGGTTGACACTATTGCACGGTTTATTTGGTAAACCTAGGCCTTTGCAGTTTGACTAAATCCAGAATTCAATACAGAGGCATAGATATTGTGAAAGCAAGCTGCAGCTGTCGCACCGAAAAGGCTATGTAAGCCGCGATATCGTGGGTAAAAAATCCGAGTACCTCAGGGACTTAGCTATTTAGGCCTATTAAAAGCAGAGTTTTGAGCGCTTGCGCGCCGTTAACGTGGTTACTACGCGTTCCAGTTCGGTAAATTCAGCACACTTCAAAGGCGCCTCATTTTTAGTAAAACATACCAGTAAATCGTACTTTGATTGTTAAGAGCAGGGTTATTTTGCAGACCACATATTTTTGCTTTTTTTTTCGTTAATGACTGTCTATATGAAATTCAAATTGCCACACGCACTTGATCATCAGTGGTCAAACACAGCGCTACCAAACCTGCCGAGATCGCCTACTGCCGGTAATTCCGAAGGTCACCTCCGGAGGTTACCACTGCAATGAAAGCGCCGAACTTGACGTAGGCCTAGACACTGCAGGGCACAAAATCTGGCATACGTATCTGATTAATGCCTGGGGTGGCACTAGGCCTAGCTAATTTACCAAGTCTGGGCGCCGACGTGGATGTAGGGAGGGTATCTGATTACAAGGGTACACCGGTATCGTGATTTGGGCGTGGGACAGCATGGGCCTACACTCCAAGAAAATGCCTTCGATATGCTTTGGAAAGTTACACTATGGCCGTTACGTGCTTCCCACTGGATGGGAAAACGTCAATATTTGAGTTGTTGCCTCTCGTCATCATGTCCAAGGAATCCTGACAAAACTGTGATTATATGCGCACCCCTTAATTCCATAACAGAGGAACAGTTGTCAAGATATGTCAGACAGTGATAATACTTAGAAATCAATGAAAAATCCAAAATTTTCTCATCGAATGCGGTTCAACAACGTCGCTATCTTGTCTTGAAACCACGGGACTCGTCGACCGTAGGTGACGTCAGAAAAGCCCGGTGCAGCGTAAACGAGTGTACCCGTCAACGATCGTCCGCCGGACTCTCAGTAACAATTTGGTGGTATAAACCATTGTCCGGCGGACAGATAATTATAACCGTCAGTTGTAAATAGCTGTCCGGGGAGGACTGGGATTTATGGCCAGAGCTTTCATTGCGTGTCCGAACTGCGTGTAGGCCTACCGTTCAGATTCATCCCGAGAGTATGCGAATTCGAATTTCCACGGCTGAAATTTCACCTTGTTATGGTTTCCTATAGTATCGGAAACCATATAATTGTGTTTAGGCCGTGGTGTCTGTCTGTCTATTCAGTATGTCACACCTTGGAGGAATTATACTGACTATTCCTCCAGTATAATTCCTCCAAGGTCACACCTTGTAGCTTTGCTCCTGCAACAGCTACAGACCAGCAAATGTGACCTACCCCAGGTAACATGACCTGAGCTACAAGATTGAATGAAAATGTCAGGTCTCCGATACCTGGTTCATGGTGAAATTGATATATCAAAGGTTGAGATTTTGTCTGTCATACTTTTGTTTCATGAATAACTTGGCTCCGAGGCCAGGTAGAGTGCAAGTAACAAGTTCCTTCCCTAATGTTTACAGCCCTTAGCAAGATACTTGCATCAACAAATTTATTCTCCAGGGTCCGCATCATAATGACATATTTGATATATCAAATTTGATATTCCAGTCTAGGGGACAGTCACATGCTCGGTCACATGATATTTGCTGATATCATGGCGAGATTTGACATGCAAATTTGATAACATGAGATAAGTCAGAACCTGGTAAAGTAGAAGCCTAAAACCTTCGCCTACACCTAGGTTATCAAGGACGACCTTTTAGATTACGCAATGACCTGGAAGGTCAGAGGTCATGGTGAAGGTCAAGGTCAAGGTAAACAGTTCGAAACTACAAATCTGTTCAGAATTTCAGGAGGGAACTAATTAGAAGCCTGCATAACCACCTAAAATAGGTTTAATCAAGGATGCCTGTTCCAGTTACGCAACACTTCTCACGGTCAGAGGTCAAGGCCACAGTTAATCAGCTCTAAAGTATTCTCAAAACTACTGGAAATTGGCTAGTGGTAGATTGGCCACTGTCTTCAGGATCGGAAACTATTGACATCGCTCCGATGTCCTGTTCTTGTTAGATGCCAATCTTCTTCCACCCATCATGCCAGAACATGACCCCATTTGGGCCCCATATTGTGCAGTAACATTGCGCGTGTATGGACGGACCTCTTTACAGGGTGATCGATTGCATTCCTTTATCCATAATTTATTGCACAAGCCTAATGCATTGATGCAGATTGAATCATGCCAGTTATTATATAGGCTATTTGAAAAATAGTAACTTAGGCCGAAATTCCATTTAAATACATGTATCCCATGGAGTGACTCAAGAGTTATGTAAGGTTGTTGCTCTTCATGCCCTTATTACATCGAGACTGGATTACTGCAACTCCCTCCTCATTGACATTCCTCCCAACAATATTCTCGCCTACGTAGGCGAGAATATTGTTGGGAGGAGACTTCAGAACCGTGCTGCCCGTTTGATTTCAAGAGTGAGGATGTCTGCACATATAACACAAGTGCTTATTGACCTTCACTGGCTACCTGTCAGAGAGTGAGTCCAATTCAAGATTTTGGTACTTGTTTTTAAATGCCTTCACCATCAGGCTCCATCATACCTCTCTGACTTACTCCATAGCTATTCTCCAGTGAGGTCGCTGAGGTCTGCGCAATCTCATTTGCTGTCGGTACCGAGGACTAGGCGGACGGCGGGTGACCGTTCTTTTTCTAGTGTGGCTCCAAGGCTATGGAACGATCTCCCGCTGACGCTGCGTCTATCCGGAAGCCTTGGTGCTTTCAGGGCGGGGTTGAAAACTTACCTTTTTAAGAAATGTCATGGTGTCTAGTCCTTTTTTAATTTACGTTTTCTCTATGTTTTAGTTCTATAATGTTTTATTACTCTACTTGTGTTTTTTCTCTTTGTAAGGCGCAGCGATATATATATGAGCTGCGCCATAAGAACTGTTTTATTATTATTACTATTATAGTGCACTTTTGAATCACTTCCCATTGGACATTAAAGTATACGAAGTGGTTATTTGCACAGCTAACTGCTGTGTATGCAGTACGAATAATTTCCTTGCATGCACGTTCAGCTAATTATTATTCATGCCCACCGATAAGCATGTCTCAATGTAACGCCGTCGCTGCCAGATGTGTCGGCAGCTCAATCGGGTAGAGCATTCGCCTTATACACCGCAGGTCCCCGGTTCGACTCCCGACTGGGGCGATTTTTTCGCCGCTTTTCCTGTATTTTTTTTTCTTTTCCTGTCTTTGTTTCTTTTGGCTTTTTTTGTTTACTGAAAGTACTCGGAATCCACCGAACGGCCCAGGGAAAAAATTAGCGGACGGGATGTATTCCTTGTTCGGCAATTTTAGTGGGCAATTTTCAGGGTGTTTGTGTCATCCAGGAAAATTAGGAAATTAGAATGAATAAGCTAGGCCTACTTGGCAAACATGTTTGCTAGAAACCCGGCCGCAGAAAAAAATGACGTGGAGGGGGACTGCGAAACAAGGTGATTTTCAGAAGGCTCTGGTGATGATGAGGAGCAAGATTTTATCAAGTTCGTTGCCTGCCGAGCTCACGCCTTTCGACAAGCACATAAGCTTCCGCCGTCATACAGTATGACAGATTAGGTCCATGAGATGACCTTAATCAGGGCTAGGCCTAATTACTGCGTGGTGTGCACAATGAAAAGACCTATATGACCCTAACCCAAATTAGGGTTATGATTCGACAATAGGCTACCTGCCGTTTCCGTCAAGTGTAATTACAGAGGTGGTGACAAAATTTTTGAAGAGTGGCCCTGGGCAGATTACATGTGTGGGTCAAAAACATCTCGCCATGCACATAAGGGCACTTGCCCATTAAAAAACGCCGATCTATTGAGCTAAAAATGAACAGGTTTGTGTCTTTACCAAAAGGAGAAATTGGATTTGGTAACCCCCCACGCGAGCAATGAAGCACCACCATGCTGTTTAGAATCACAGCTTTTCATCCAAGACAATTCCCGTCCTTATTTCTACAGCGAAAGTAGGCGGAGTCTGTTATTATACAGTAGGCGGAGTCTGCTGTGCACATAAGAAAACCCGTACGTACTGGACGCACAGCAGCTGTGCCTCCAAGCGCTATAACCTGATTTGCATACACCGCTGCTGTGCAAATAAACCCGGCCTAAAATATATAATAATGAGAAACCCTTCAACGAACGAAGAATTCAGCGAAAATTTACATGGTATACGGAAAACGTGGCCATTCGTGTAGTTTTAATTCGTAATTAGGCTTAAATTAAAAAAAATACTTCTCCGCATCATGGTGAAGTAGAGAAAAAAAAATTAAAAAAACATCTCCATAAAATTCGACCAAGAGAAGGACAATCACCATAACAGAGTGGTGCCTAAAGATGATAATATACCTGAAATGTCAGAGCAAACGATTTATTAACGAAGAAAGAGGAAAGGGTTGCTGTGGGATTCGAACCTGGAACTGGTGAACCTGTGATCTGAAAGGAGAGAACGAGTGACTTGTAATGCACGAGGCTATCGGGGCGAACTGCTCGGACCACGATTTCATTTTCCCCTTGTTACAAATCTATTGACTTGTCTTCACTGTGACTCACAATAGGCCTATAGGCCTGTCAGACCTGAACAATGGTTACGGTGATTTACGGGGCGGACAACCGTTGACACCACTATTGTAATGTTACAGAATGTCCGTATAATTCATAGTCCGGCGGACTGGGAATGACGGCCTCTGCCGGACACTGGCTAACAGGGTACATTCGTTAACGTTACACCGGAATTCCGGGCTCTTTGATTACTTCGTACCTGGCCTCATACTGTCCCACCCCAACGCCATTTATTTTGTCGAGGCCAGTGGAACCAGACTAACGGACTCCCGAGTGGTCCGATCGGCAGATATCGACAATTTCCGTCGAGCATTCAGAACAGTTGCCTGTCCGATGTGCGCGCTCCAGATTGAAGACTGGATTGTGCCACTTGTTGCCGCAATGACCAGTCGTAACCGATGTGCGCGGACCGCGCTCATCGATAGCGACTGTTGCGTTCAGTTGCTTCCAGTCGCAAGGTCGATGTGCGCTAGGCTTCGTTCGTCTTCAATATCCTTGGCTATGAAATTGAATATCTTCTAACGTGTTACGTCAAAGCTGCCTGCATGATCAGTGGAAAATTATACAGCAATCTCTACGAAACTACAATATACATGTATTGTTGGATATTGTGGGCGCCGCATCCATCGTGTCCATACAGGCCTACTGACACTATGACCGACCAAGTTGTTTGTTTGCTATTTTTTTCCAATGTACACCCCTCAGCATTAATTTATCTACACCTCATTTTTTTGAATATCTTGTGAACAAATTGACCAAATTTGATCGGGTTTGTGTTATATGAAATTTCCATGCCTTGGTCACATTGTTCCAACGGTTTGGAGTGATTGCTTTTACGCCAACATTATGTATTCAGCTGCCAAAAAAGGCTACAAAATCAACATTTTTTATTTTGTGTGAAAATCTTCTGATTTCTGCAATACATTTTGAAAACACTCATAAGAAATAGTCCAGTTAAGTTCCATTCGGGGAAATCATAACAGTTTTTGAGAAAAACGGTTTTCCCCCAGAAGCTTTCCCGTGACATGATTGCAATGGTTGACACAGCCCCTGTTCAGACTACCACCCCGTCATGAATAATACATTTTTCGTCACGAAACCGTAACATGTGACCAGTGGATCATGTTAATAATTGAATTACGTGACCAAATTAAGCAGATGACCCGTAGGTTTATCAGTGAAAACTGAATTCTTTTTGTGGACAATGGTCAATTGAAATACCCGAGTTCACGTCAACAGGCCAATAATAGCCCTCAAGTCATTAGGCTTTAGGTCAGTCATTCACATATTTCGTCTACATCCAACCTCGCCTGAGGAACAAGGAAAGAATGGACGAATCGGAAAAGTTACTCGGGCGATCACAAAATTTTCTCGCATGAGGTATAAGCCAATTGACTATGATAAGAACTTTAAACAGCTGATTACATAATGTTGTCGTTAAAGCAATCACTCAAAACCGCTGGAATTATTTGACCAAGGCATGGAAATTTCAAAAACACAAACCCGATCAAATTTGGTCAATTTGTTCACAAGATACCGGATTGTTCCCCCTATACCGCTCACAGTGTATGAAATCGCCATGAACATGATGAATCACGGCGATCTCGCATACACAGCACTGCATTGATTTATGCCTATTCCGTCACGTGAAATATCCGCGCGTTCTGAATGGCCGACGCGACCTCACCTACCGCTCTTCCATCTTTCAACCATCCCCGCTTGACGCAATGTGTTTTGAATAGGAATTAATGTGCGTCTTGGGACGGTAAAAATAGAACTAATTACGTCGTTTACACTGTTCGAGCGTGGATTGGCTGAACAAGGGGATTCCCTGTTGCTATACAACAGAGGTATTTAGGTCAGAATCCCCGGATGAAGGGCGTAGCCGCCTGAGAAGGCACGTGCGTTGCAGAAGGTTGACATAATCACCGATTCAAAATGGAAACAAACGGTATGGCTTTACAAAATTAACATTCACTCTCTGTCATCTAGTGCAGTCAGCAGTTCAGAAGGTGTAAGTGTAAATATATTTGCGTTAGAGTCAGGATCTGTTGAGATATTTCCCGTCCCAGCTTCTCATTAATGTCAGTTGATTGGGTTTGTATAAAAGTGGAACTCGGCATGTCGACGAGGGTGGAACGAGACTTGAGTGGGCGGGGTCGCTCACACACGTGGTAACCAAGGTAACTTTGCGTGGTAACTGGACATGCTGGACTTCCAGCATGTCCAGTGTGTTCCTTGTTCCCATGCCCACAAATCAATCAGCCACACTGTGTGTCCAAATGAAATGGCCAGGGCCATTGTGCTCACCTCTGTGATAAGTCTCCGTGGTTAAGTGTGAAACTGTGACTCTCAAGCTGAATGTTGAAGGATCAGTAAGAAGTATTTTTATGATCTGATCAGTATTATCAGTCAATGGCATAAACTCAGGTGATGGCACCCAGAAGGAGTACAATTTCTGAATAAAAGTCTGAATACAAGTGGTATTTGTGAACAAACTGCTTTCCTGTCTAGGTCACAGATGTCAAAAATTCTATTTTTCAAGATGGCCACCAGGTGGCCACACGTGACGTTTGTTGGGACTGAAATTTTAGCAGGAATGTACAGGATACTCGCATAGATATTTAGACAACATTGAAACATCGTAACATTTACTACCGATGAAATATGGCCAAAGTCAATTTTTCAAGATGGCTGCCTGGCAGCCATGTTGAAGTCCAATCGAACCGAAATTTGGCATATAAGTAGACGGTACCAAGACACATATTTAGGCATGGTTAAAGCATCCTAGCTACCACTATTTATGAGGTGTGGGTCGAAGTCCATTTTTCAAGATGGCTCCCTGGCGGCCATATTTGACGTCAAATCTGACTAAAATTTACCATACATTTATGGTACCTAGATACATATTTTGACAAGGTTAAAACATCCTACCTACTCCTATTTATAAAATGTGGGTCAAAGTCCATTTTTCAAGATGGCTTCCTGGCGGCCATATTTGAAGTCCGATTGGGTTGAAATTTGGTGCATTTGTGCAGGGTGCCTAGATATATCTTCACACCAAATCACAATACTCTATGTCAAATAGCCATGAAATGTGCCACCAAACAGTGAATTTTGAACTTTGACCTCTGCTGACCTTGAAAAGTACGTCAAATCAAAAACCCGGGATTTATGTGATGTAGTCTCATCAGAGGAACCCACCATAAAAGTTTTGTGGTTCTAGCTAACAGCGTTCAGGAGATATGGCCAAAAGAAGGTTTTCACAAAGCGGCCCCTACAGGCCAGAGTGTACAAGCAGCAGCGCTAAGTTTCGGTCCAGAGATAGTTTTTACCATAGGGTACCTGTACACCAAATTTCAAGTTTGTAACCCAAGCCGTTTAGAAACGTGCCACCCCTGTTAACGACGACGGACGCCGACGACGACGGACGACGTACGACGGACGACACACCATGAGAGAAGCTCACCTCACAGAGGTGAGCTAAAAAGAACTGCAGTCTGCAATGTTTATAAGTGCATAGATTCTCAGTTCTTTTTGCGTTTCTGGATATAAATGTACTGTCTCTGTACCTAATGTTAGTACGGTAGGCCTATCACATACACATATTCACTAATTCAGATACAAGTTTGCATGAAGGTAATCTGTGGCTTTATGTAAACGGTGTCTGGTGTGATAGGGAATAGTATCCAAGGGAAAAAGAGTCCACTGTTAACGGATTCCTGTGACACATTAGTTGGTTGTCACGTGTGGAAAGCTGGTACTTACTTTTTTTCTTTTCCAGGACCTAAAGGTCGAGGCAGTGGCAAAGTTGGCAGAGGCCAAGAACGCCGTTATTTCCACTCTGGATCAAGAGGCAAAAAAAGGACCGCTGCTGCCAGGGAGGCCCTAGCTGTGAAACGTGCCGTAATTGCCGGGTTTACATGTACGTATTATTCTGATGTGGTTAATAAAAAGTGACATAAAAATACATATTTTTTTACTTTCCCCCAACTCAGATTGCATCGCCAGGATGAAGATGTGGAAGTGCCTAAAATAAAAAAGGGTAATGAGTTTATATGTATACTTGGCTGAATTTTTTTGCTTCACTGCTCTCTCTTTGTGACCCTGTCTTTTTGCGTTGTCTGTGCTACTACTAATGCTTACTGCTAGTTCTGCTAACTGCTGTTATCTCCTGTCCTTATGTAGCCATGTCCTCTTGCTTTCTTGGTTTTTTCTTGCTTTCTTGGTGTTGGCCTGCACGTGACTGCATCTGTACCTCGCCTCGTTCCAGCTTTGCCTTAAGTGATTTACATAATCTGCTTCATGCTTAAAAGTGTTCTTGCTAACATTGTTCTTGCTAACACCTTGTTTGTTGTGACAGGGGCGACTGGCTTCACCAAGCTGACAATGCTGTATGGGATGAGTTTCAGCTATTCCAATATGTTTAATCATTAAATTTTCCAGCAGCGACAACGGTGACTGAAAGTGATATCAGTATTGCAAATGCTGTTGTCAAGAAAATTGCAGAAGATTATAAGACCCTGAACCAGAATTACGAAATCATCAAAGAGGACATCAACAAGACGGAAGCTGATGCAGTCAGTAAACAACAGAAAATCCTTTTCCTGGAGCAGCAGCATGAAAAGGACCTTCAAATGTTTGCTACTCTTGAAAAAGAGCTCATTAAAGATGTAAAAATTAAAACAGGTATGGCAATTGAATGGTTTGGTGATTTGCAAGAGCAACTTAGTAAAGCCAGGGCAGCTGTCACAACATTGACAAAGAACATTTCTGATTTGAATAACAAAATTGATCAGCTAGAAACGGAAATTTCTTCCCTCAAGGAAGAGATTAGGGTCAAGGATGCTGAACTTGACGAGCTGAAGGCAACTCTCAAAGTAAAAACTGACACACTGACACATTTAGAACAATGTAAAGACAAGTTTGTTGAAGTCACCAAACACGAAGGCATAGTTTTGAATGTCAGAGGTGTAGGAGATAAAACTAAAGGAACACCTGTGGCACAAATCCCTGTCCCAACCAAAGCAGCCTCTGAGGTTCGCAATATTGATACAAGAGTTGAGTATCTACATCAAGTTCTCTGTGTTCTAAGTCATGGAAAGAGTGCTAATGATGGTGGAGACAGGGATGTTGTATTGGTTCTTGCCGAATTTATGAGAAGGCACCCTGAGGTTGGCTTGCAGGCAGTGAAGGAGGCTAATGTGAAATTTATGCATTGCCTCACAGTTGAAGAGTCTCTAGACCTGAAGGTTCTGTTGGACATTTCATTCTACAAGTTCAGACAATTGTTCAATTTTTTTAACCGTCATGGTATACATATTTTGGCACCACTTTCCCTCATTCGACAGGAGGCAAATGATAGGTCTCCTGATTTTAATGTTGACCTTGAAGTTGGTACTGCAGACTTGATCAAAATCAAGAAATCACCCCAAAAAGATGAAACTGCATTTGTCCGAGTTAAGAATCTCAAACAGCTTGTTGAAAGATTCTATCAGAAACAAGAGCAGGAAGGCCTGATACAGTCTTCATCTCAGTTTAACGGGGAAGTCTGGTTCAAATATGGTGCTGATAAAGGAGGAGAGTCATCAAAATTGTGCTACCAGATAGTAAATACTGAGAACTGCAATAGCTCCGAAAAAACTCAGCTGATTGCATTCTGACTTTGAAGCAACAGACTGTAATGAAAATTTGTGGGCAATGTTTTCCTGCTACAGGGAGCAAATCGCAAATTTGACATCGATTGCTTCTCTTGAAGGAAGCCAGTTGCCTGTGCGGCAATTCCTCATGGGTGATTATAAGTTTTTGTGTTCAGTGTTTGGCCACATGGGCCAAGGTTGTCTCTACCCTTGTCTGTTTTGTGAAATTCCACAGAAACTCTTGAAGAACACTGATGGCCTCCCTCACTCACCCATGGTAAAAATGATGTTGGTGAGTATGTTGCAAATGAGCGTTGTAACCATCAACCAAGAACACTTGAAACCATCAGGCAGTGTTATGCTGAGGCTTTGACTGGTCCAGGTACTGTGAAGGAAAATGCTCGAAAGCACTTGAGCATCAGTGGTGACATACTATTCCCTTGTCCAATTGACCAAGTAGTCCCAATGCCTTTACATATTTTTCTTGGAACAATACAAGATCTTTTCAAAATGATGGAGCAAAACGCTATTGACCTGGATGGGACCCTCAATCCAGACATAAATGCACATGTCCATGAAATTTCCATGAAAATTGATGAAAAAAACTCTGAAATTGAAAGTATCAAAAAGAAGTTAGAAAATGAAAAGGTAATCCTTAATGGGTTAAATGAAGTTCTCAACTCTCGTCGTAGAAGACGTTGTGTCAATGAGCGGTGTGCCTCATCTGCCTGCATCGTGAACACCAAAGCTGCGGATGGAATAGTCAGTGATTCTGAAGTTGGGTGGGTTTATTGCGAAACCTGCGGTAAATGGTACCATGAAATCTGCCTTGGAATTCCTGATCATGGCATGGTTGAGGAAATTGAGGAATACAGCTGTCCTCTCTGTGAGTCAATCATAGACTCTTGGGATGGTCTGAAACAGTATGTTGAGAATGTAATCAGGAATTCCGAGCCAGAATACAACACTCAATCCCAAAATTTGGCAACAATGGAAAAAAGTTGTCAAGATGTACATGTACATGTGAAGATGGAGGGCTCCATGGGGCCAACTCAAACAGCTCTTGAAAAAAGCTTGAAGGACTTGGGTGTTGACAGACAGGCCTACCATTCGCAGGCGTTTGTGGGTAACCATATCCACAAACTACTGCGAATGGAAGGAGACACCGACAACCCAAGTATTCTTGTCTCATGTTTCAGTGAGCACCCCAATGTAAGGGAGAAATATTATTCTGTTCTGAAACTTTTCTCGCAAATACACAATTTTGTCTTTGCATCTCGCTTTCTCCTTAAAGAGGAAATCCAGACGTTGCAGTGTCTCTGTTGGGAGCTTGGGACAGTATATCCTGTACTGTTCCCTGAGAGATCCATCACTCCCAAACTACATGTTCTGGTATTTCACCTGCCAAGCTTTGCTGAACGATGGGGTTCCATTGGATTGTTCACAGAATCCGGATTAGAATCCATTCATAAAGACATGAATTCAGTTGGTCGTACATTGTGTTCTGTAAGGTGCAAGACTAAGAAAATGGAACTGATGTTCAGGGAGCATTTCCTCAAGTCTACGGTGAACAAAGTTCAGGTTGCTCCAAAAAAGCGTCGACTTTGTCATAAAGACGAGTGTAATGGCTTCTACAAAAAAAATGGCCATGGGAAAAGGTTGTGCCAAAAGTGCGGCTTTGAAGACCCTGCAGATTCATCCAAGGTGTAATTATTGTATCAATCATTGACTCTGCAAAAAACAGAGAGAATTTCATCTTTCGTTCATTGGCTCTACAATAAAAAGTGAGAGAATTTTCTATCAAATTTGTATTTGCGTTCGTTTTGTGAATACAAAATGTGCACGCCATAGGTCAAGTTGCTTGCCCAAGGCCGCAAGCAGTTGCACATGACAACTACTGTACAGTGCAGGGGGAGTGTGTAAACTACCTGCATTACATTCATTACAGTGTAGACAGCACTGAGCGGCTGTTCCCACTGGATGGTTTTCACTCCATACACCCATACGTATTGTTCCACAAGACATAAAAATGACATGGAAATGGAAATCAGTCCCCTTTTAAAACATCCCAAGGTATGTAGTATCCCACACTTAGCTTGAAAACCTGAGTGATTTTCGTTGAATGTCATGTAGGAACCAAAACTGAGTTAAATTCCCGGGGACTTTGGTTCCTTTTACACCCGTTNCTAAGTCAGCGGTGATTTCGGAAAGTTTCCTCCTCCACCCCTGCCTCCAACCTTGTGATCTGTTTGTAACTGGTGTCGCTGGCGCTACCCCTCTACCGTTTATGAAAATCAGTTCACTAGCTGGCCAGACCCTAGCTCATTTACTTTTAGTAGTATCTTTGGTAACATTGTGTAATGTTATGTAACAGGGTCTAAGCCACAATTTTATACTGATTTCTTTCCATCAGAAGTTATTGTTTGTATGTTGCTCTCTTTGCAGAGAATGCTCTCTCTCAGTATACAATTGTAAATAAAATTGGCCTAATCGGTCCTAGATCATCCAAACACAGGTGTTCATTCAGTTACTCAGTGCCGGAGCATAAAGAATTTGTCGTACACGTCAGGTGGAGAACTATATATTCATGAGCTCACCGAAGGTTTCCGGAAGTGTACCGAAGAATACTCGGAACCTCTACTCTCCAACGCAGTAGTCACGCATAACCTACGTGTAGGCTATATACATTTATAGAGACACAATGCTGCAAACATGATATTCACAGAGTCACCTGTGTGTTTCTGCTTTCATGGAAAAGACATATTGCTCCAACGTGTTGATATCATATACTCACAAGGACATCGCTTATGGGTTTGAATTTTAGACCTTTGCGGGGCGTATTTTCTTCAATTATCTTGATGAACCCTATCACTTCCATTGGTTGCTGAAAATGTAACACTTCAAACTCAAGTAAACAGGTTACATAACTTACAAAAGAGACGTGCTGATTACCGATGTAATCACTAACTAACTCAAAGATAAAAACATATGTAGGCCCCTACCAGTAAGACCTTGATACACAGTTTTCAAGCTACATCTGGGCAGGAAAGTAAGGAAGGGAAAGGAAGTGAGTAACACGAACTAACTGTACTCCTTGTGGCTATGCATACATGTATGGCACGGTCCAACCCATCGGAGATGGGGATTACTTTCATGGCTAAACAGTTAGTGGTGACCTCATTACTATAAGTACAGTCAGGCTCTACAAGGCCACCTGCCAAAACACGCTCCTTCTACTGATGTCTCACTCCTAGCTTCTGTTTTGGAACTTTCTTTTCCAATGCCTGTCGGAGTTTGTTGTAGTTTTCGTTAGGTTTTCCCCAGTCAGAAGCATAAATTCATAGCCGATCTGGAAAATAACGAGGAGAGGTCAGAGGAAATAAGAAATGATGAGCACTGGATGGGATCGGGAAAAAGTATAACCTACCGAAAAAAGACAGCTTTCAGTTTAGAAAAATCACCTCTAAGTTATAACATACAACCACAAAACATGCAATTCTGAGCCAATGCTAAATGTACTAATTTGTATTTGATCACTTTCAACCTAAAAGAGATAGTTCGCTGTTCCGGCCACAGAGCCAAATCCCATTAAGTTTTTGCACATCAAGCCCAGAAATGTTGGGCTTTCAAACTACTGTGGTCAAATTGGGGCACTTTTATTGGAGTTTGAGAAGAATGACAATTCAGACCTACCCATTTCACATCCTTGAAGCAGGTGAACTTGTTAATGATTGATGGGCGCCAACTTTCAAGGAGGAAGGGTGGAGATCCATTTTCACCGCTCATCATGTGTTTCTCGCAGAAGAATTTTGATATGTGTGTCATCGGACTTCATATTTCCATATTCGCTGACTAACTCTTCAACGGTTTTGTCATCCTTACTTGCTGAAGATGACGAAGGCGTTGCTTGAAATGTCACAGAAGCAGGTATGCTGTATAGTGTGGGTTTTTTGTGATCCCATTCCGTTGCATTCCCGAGACTTTTACGTTTCAACTGCACACGCAAGCTACGAACCTTCTGGGAGAAACAGTTGTTGAAATCGGACTGAAGTATTAATCAAAGCAGTAAATGACAAAAAAAATACGACACTTATCTATGCATGAAGAACTTCCCAGTGTTACCTACACATAACTTACCCATGGTTCATTGCCTTCTCGTTTGATACAATGGTATTTCTGAAACATCAGTTGCCCGATCATCCTGTGATCATGGACGGCTGAAATACAGGATTTGGCTAAGAACTAGCTGCTTCGGTTATTATTCGGTTCCACACTGGTATTGACTCGTTTTTCTCAAGGTATGCAGTTACCAGCACAGAGAAATTTGGAAGCGGCAGGACCTCGACAGGCATGATTTTTATTCCTGAAAGACAGACAAATGATAAGCAAATGGAACTTGAATTTTCACTACAATCGCACCGGCCTGAGGAAACAGCACTTGTATACAGTGTATAAATGCGCAGTTCATTTTAAATAAATGAGCCCTCAAAATTATCCCCCAAGTCTTAACACGTCAATCACATCATAACCGCATACTACTATTAAGTCCGCATGCTACATTTACCACTCCTTCAGGTATTGTTAGTACTCTAGTCATAGTTTGGAGTCTCCCACTCATCTGGCTTGTTTATTTCCTTTCACGTCATCCAGGAAACTCATAAAAGGATCCGCTCCTCTCGTGTTGACTTTTCGTCTCCACATATATATCGCAAGGTACCCCGCGATTTTTTACACCCGTACTTAGGCAAGCTTCTTTTCGCGTGCAACCATGCTCCCTCTGTGGTGTTTGTTTGTGCTAACGTCGGATGTTTGAAGTTAACACTATGATTCACCGTCAAATGTTCGAAGTCGCTGTCTGAGAGATAGGAATATGCTTTCCAGCAATCACTTATTATGGTCGTCCCGGCAGGATCCATTGTTTGATTATTGGTATGAGAGTCCCAGAATCACGTTTCTCAACTGGCACTAAGAAAAGCTTGCCACTCTCCCTTTCCACACCTCCAAAAACCACTGGCCATCAACCGCATGTCCCCTGTAGTATTTTCTCTTCCCGAGCTTAGATTCGTCTGTTGCCACTGTTTTTCCGGGACCCCGACCTGTTCCTTTCGACTAATGCACACTGTCATCATCACATCCTACAGAAATTGTACCAGTCAACAACTGTTCTGTCGCATAGCCCCAACTCGTGCTTCTGGCCAGCTGTGCGTGAATGCAAACGTTAGATGCAGTACCTCCGCAATTGTAAGATTCGAATTCTGGAGCCAGCTCCCCTTACGAATGCTGGCGAACTTTGCGTGCCGTTTCCCATCGATTTGTCCTCTGCAACTCCATATCAGACCATTACTTGATGGATGGCTGCTTGATTCTTTCTTCAACGTCATCACGAACCTGCACTCCGGATACCTGGGTTCAGTGCATAAAAGACCATTATCGTAACACCAGTTGATTGTCTTTCTTTTGCTGCATAATACCTCGTTCAACAAGTAAGCGTGTGTCATTCCAACCGTCTCTATACATGTCTTGTAACTTGCCTCCATGGATCATCCGTTAAAAGGATCTCATCAACGCTGAGTGAAACGTGCTCTCCTAACTTTCTTTTCTTAGACATCTTCACCAACTGACTCAAACTAGTTCCTACCGAGCATGCGCGGCCTACTTTCGGACTGGCCGCTTATGCCGCTAGCACCAGCTGCCTCATCGCTTTCCAGCTGGCTGGAATATAGTGCGCGTACATTTGACACAGCAAATCTCGAATAAAAGTCAATAAAATCGAATCATATGAAACAATATAAAGTTATCAAACGTGGAAATGTAAGATTTGAGACGAATAAATGCTGTACATGATCAGAATAAGAAGCTTGTTCGCGGAACTTTACAGGCATGGGATGTGATAAGGCTCTCACTTTCTCACACTTTTAACCAATCAGAGGGCGTCCTTTGTTCACGTGCTTCTATTGACCTATCAGATAATTAGGTCGACGAAAAAACGTTTCATGTACGTGCCCATGAAATTGTTCAATTCCATTTGGCATGTATTGGAACTACAATCCTCCGCCGAGAAAGTAGGGACCTGGAGGCAGTGTCACTAGGTCGGAAGAATGGAGACAGGTGGCGCTGTGAGCAGTTTACAACTGACTGCCGCAATCTATACTGCTTCACCTTCAGTCGCACAGTCTCAGCACTAATCCCTTCTGTTGCTTTATCCAATGAGTTTTGACAATTAGGCCCCTAGTCTACCCTATAGAGTCTATTCATAGTTTTCATTCCAGACGTTTGTTTGTCGAACATTTCCAAAACGAAGAAGCAATAAAGCACATTTAAAACAATTGAAGACATAAAAAGCACTAACAGTAGACTGTCTGAAACTGGTTTGGCCTTATTGCCATTGCGTAATTTGGAAATTTGCACCACATTGAATAGGGCCAGTCTCATGTAAAACATATTTTTATGTTTGATAATAATTATTTTATTCGATACAAAACATTCATATTCGAAAACTACAGTTTTTCATTCAAAAACTATTGGTGTAATGTGTAAAATTTAATATATGTTAAACATTTTTTTATATTGTATATTATTTATTTTCAATAAAATCGTTTTTAACACACAAAAAATATCGCACAAAATATTTTTATACCACACAAATATTACACCCATAAAAATTTAGGTTAGACGGCAAACGATGGTATACTTCGTGGGCCGTATTCAAAAAGGGTGATCATCGCGCGATTAAGACTTAGACGCGTGTAACTTCACTGAATGCACACACTTCCACCATGCATTTGACGAAGTTACACGCGTCTAAGTCTTAAACACCCTTTTTGAATACGGCCCAGTATGTTTTCAAACTCGTCCCCAGTGGGTTTACGTTCCTACAACACCACTGGAAAGGGCTGACGATTTCAGGAATACTGCGCATGCGCAATCTACTAATTTTGAGGCGAATCACGCCGAGGCCGCGATGATGTTCGCAACAAACCATGCTAACTATTCGTTTGAAATTGCTCTAATACTCAAACAACTTCGTGTTTTGGGAGTATTAAATGGCCTTTTAGGCATATATAATGTTTTTCAGTCATCGAAGAACGAAATATTGTGTGAAACAAACATTTTGGCACGCTGCCAGCGGTTGACCAGAAATTTTGGTCAGGTCGTAGCCCTTGCCAGAGATATCCTCGGCTGAGGTAGATCTGGGAACGAGATTGGTATGTTTTAGCATTGTTTTAGATAGAAATATTTCACATGATCAAGTGGCACAACTGCGGCTTTGTCATGCCATGCATGTACAGCATCGCCCCAGTGTCAAATGGGGATACCGTGATACATGCAAGTTCATGGTTGCTGGGCAGTGAAGGGAATCTGTCCACCCTTTTGCGTGACTAAGCAGAGATCATACCAATGCACATCAGCATTGCGTTATTCCTGGCAAACCGAGCTATTTGGAAAGCCTACACTTTTAGATCGATGCTTTTAGTTCATGCGAAAGATCAAATATCATAATAGGCCGAGTACAAAATTAATAGGGATAGCCTAGGTTTCAATATTTATAACAGACTTGTAAGCTTTACGTACAAATACGGTTCTCTCATTGACGGCCAGATGAAGATGATTTCAGGCCTACACATAGTGAGCAAGTTACACGACCGAACTGTAGTCTTCAAGCATCAGTTATGTAAGTTGCATGAATTTGTCTTCTTTATGAGAATACTCCGGCGTTGTTGTTCGACTTTGGACCTTCGGTATCGGCGACACAGTGGGTATAGCTTCTGGCCATCAGCATCGTTGGACTATCACAGTTGGCGTAGTCTGCAGACCTTAACCAAAATAATTAGGCCCTAGTCGGAATTGAGGAATGCATGCTGAACTAATTAAAGTTGGCTGTTTTCTTTCAAAGTGACTGGGTTAAGTGAAGACATTCGATACGTCAAGCGATATTCATTGTCATGATTCGTAACCTTTCTGCAGAATCCCCTTGGAGCAGAAACGTCTGCAAGAACATGGATTTTGTGTACTTCTTTGTAACAACTTCGATGGTCATCGACCTCAGAATTACAGTTGCCTTTTGTATTGTAGTAACACCACAATAACCACAATAGCAGGGTTTGGAGTTTTAACTCGATGGGCTTTGGGGCTTTAAACATGGCATTTTCTTACTTCTACGACACCTGGTTTGTGTGTGAATTTTGCTGGTCTATCCCCACGAAAAAATAAAGAGTACGCTATAATTGATATCGGCCGAATTTTGAAGACATTATAATCAAATTATATACTTCGACGGTGTCGAAATCGAAATTTCAAGAAGGGTCATCATGGCAACGACCATGTTTGTCAGTAATTCAACATTTGTTGGCTCCGTCGGGGACAGTTCGCTGTTATACACTGTAGACATCATTGTCTACATTATAACAGTTCCCATTCCAGCGTTTCTTATTGTTGCTGGGCTAATTGGTAACTTGCTCAGCTTTCTCTTGATGAATCAGAAGAAGTATGAGAAGAGTACCACATGTTTTTACATGCGCAGTATCGCCGTATTTGACAGTGTGTACATCTATGGTCGGATGATTTTACGGTATCTGCTGGTAATTGCGCCACAACTTTTCAAAAACAGCACGATAAAGCATTCGTTTTGCTTATATTACCAGGCAAGCGTTGAGACAGGTATGATACTCTCTCCACTGGTACTGGTCGCGATGACTTTCGACCGCTTCATCGCCCTGACGTGGCCTTTACAAGCAGCAAGAGTATGCACCATGCGCAAGGCGAGAGTTACTGTTTTGGTCATTCTGATGGGTGGTATTACTCTTGGTCTTGTTAATCTCACACTTCGCAGATACCAAGAGAAATTCAAACATTGGTACTGCCCATACATGTTTAACTCACCATGGGATACCATCTATGGATATATCACCAACTCGCTTATCGCTTACATCCCGATAGTATTACTTTCGATCTTCAACACAGGCGTCATCATTGCTGTCAGAAGAAGCCGACGAAACAAAGCCCTGAACAAGTCAACATCATCCGATGATTCGTCGATTACGTCAGCAACGATGATCGTCACGACTGCTTTCATAGTGCTGCAAATATGCGGCAAAATCGAGTCAGTGTTTTGGGCCACGTTCAGAGGGCAAGTCACGAAAGATTTAAAGCAGGTATTACGCATCATGAATAACCTGTTCGTTTTAATTGAGAACATGAATTATTGTCTCAACTCGTACTTTTACGTCATAGCATGTAAACGTCTCCGGAGGGAATTGGTATCGTTGATCTTCAGGTTTTTCCGCCGCAGAGGATGATAATATTGGTACCGCCCGTCGTACCACTGAAGGAGGAGCGCCAGTTGCTGTATGTTGTATAGCACATGAAGACGTAGGCCTACACTTTGTCTTTCCGTGTATATGTAGCCTGCAATTACCCCCCACCCCATTTCAATAATAATGAATAGGAAGTCAAGTTCCAGAAATTCGCAAATTTTCGACCCCAACCGGGGTCTTCTTCAGGCTGGCACTTTTCCACACTAGATTTCAGAAGAGGCAATGCATGTATTATTCCAAGAGGGGATAGTTACGTTCTCAACGACACCTTATCCTCGAGAAGCGTCTTTCACGATGGCGGTGCACATCCAACGTAGGTGCAAGTATAGGCGAATATTGAATCCAAACGAATTAACGGGTACGGTATCATTAAATGCGAAATGATACAGGGTGAGTTCAGTGTAACACTTTTTCGAAAAGAGACATAGGCCTACCTGGGATTCTGAGACGGTGTAACTTGTAACTGCCATCTCCTATTGAGTATTGTATTGCTTATCTATACTATAATTGATGGTGGCACTTTTAAGTCCGAACGCTAACTCCTCTGCGGTTTCTGATCGAAATGGCACCATTTTCAAAGGGAGTGTTGAGAATGACATGGGGTGGTCCTTAAGTGGGAGGCATTATATTTTTGAGCCATTATGCCATCCTATGGCATGTGAATATGTGCTCGCCACGGGTATCATGCTAGTGACATTTAAAAGGGTGTAGGCTTTTGTGAGAAGCACTTTGAGTCTCCACCCCACCAGATAACTTGACCTAGGAATAGAATTGCGATTACCCCACTCCCGCCCCCGTCCCCAACAGTTTCTTGATTTTAAAACCTTGGACATTATTCGGCGCGACTCTTTGCCACGATTGGTAGTGGTAGGAGATTCGCGACGTGTAGTGCAAAAGGGTTTGACCACACGATATAACTAGTCATAGTCTTCTCATGCTGTACTGTAACCCCAGTTATATGGTACGAGGCACAATCTGCCGGCCATTGCGGATTTCCTTTATGGCCTTCTGATTGGCGTGATGGCCTCCGAGTCGACGATATCGGCAGTTGTCGGTAGTTAAGATGATCCGACCACTCGTTTTCAATTTGAATGGAAACGGAGTATCTTCCGTTTTGGAGATGGTGAAGGGGTGGTTTCACCTATTTTTAGCTGACCACGTCACGACCCTTCTGGCCTACCCAACCATCAGATGACTCGCTGGCAAGCAACAAACGAAAGCCTGATTTGGACTCATTTCATTCTACCACAGTACAACCAATAACAACAGTAAACAGGACAGCGAATCATAGCATTGAGGGCAGTCGGATGCAAAATCGTGGATACATTATTTCCTATAGTATAATGATGTAGTCCTATCATTCCTAACCCTGATCTTTCCAGTCGGCCAATCAGAATAATTTACTGAGTAACAAGTGCTGATCGGTTTACACGTTTTTGCCCTCCAATCAGTGTCACGGATCTGTAATACTTTGCACTTGCTGACACAACTAAAATGTCAGTTGGTTTTATCTGGCCATAGGCCCCATTGAATTGATGGGCGTTGCGTTATGTGCCAGGCTATTTATGCGGCGACCTAAGGTTCGCTGGTTCATTCGCAACTCAGCTTTATCTATGCGTCAGGGACGGCGTTACCCTGTTGTGTTGTACCCATGCGGGTTGGTGCCACGTTGGCGTTTCATCAGAGAAAACGTGAAGTATGCGAGTGAAGGACGCGATATTCCGGTATTTTGGCTGTATCATGTAAGTTGTACTCCTTAGAACCGTGTTTCCTTTTTTCTATTTTATGCCGTGTAAGGTCTTTTAAAATCATTCTCATACCCACTTCTGGTTTATGTAATTCCAGGTGCTCATAATATTAATATACGACCGTTTTTTGCCTACCCGGCAACGGAAGTCTTTGTTCTCAGAATACATGATTTTTTCCACTACGAATTCCTTGTTCTTCGTCCTTCCTGTTGTCGTACGTGACAATCAGCTGAATTTCGCCGGTGAGTCCTGCAACGGTGTTCGCACCTTTAATAAGACGAAACTACAACCGCGTCGTACTGAAGTTGCACCAAGAATTCAAAGGAAACTGAAACGAAATTTACGAAAAAATATAGGCTATATCACAGGCATCAAACTTATCAGATATTATTGACAAAAGAGAACTATAAAACAGAGACTCAGCTGACTTGTCGAAGGTCGAGTTCAGGCACGTTTTGATAAGCCTACAGTTGCCGCATTGTTCCCGCACCGTTACCACTGGGAACTACATTGTTACTCAGCGATGACACTTTCACTCAAACCATCGCTGAAAAGTGGACTTAAGTGCAGATAGTGAAGGGATGGTCGGTCAGCTAAAAGTCATCTCCTGCAGGTGAGGTTCACGGGAGAAATTACGACAGTAGGGGTGGCTGATCAAACCTCACAGACAGCATAAAGTGCGAAGTCGAATCCAAAGGGTAGGTGGCCTCTGATGTAACTGTGAAGAAAGTAGGCTGAGGCTGTGCAATTAACAACTTCCCTTCCCACTGCTGTGCATTCGTGACTCTCACTGTGGCAGAGAGACCAGGCATTATATCACAGTGCTCTTGCTACCAATTTAAACATAGCACTAGCAGCGATCAAGCGAAGTAAAAAGCAGTGTGCAGAGGAGCATTGAGGAAAGCAGTTGCATGAAAGTTCTAACACTACTTCGTTGTAAAGGCTTTGAATGGCATTATCAGGAAGGATTCAGAATCATTTGAATGATCCACCATATACAGCCTTGGAAATTAGTAAATGGACAGTGAAAATGTTATTTTTCTCAGAACTGGTTGATGATAATTGAATGCGGTTTTCTGCATGTGATAGGCAAATTATCTGGCTATAAACGCATAGTGATGACCTTGAATCTGCTATCATACAAATTGCCGAAATTTGGCGATTTCCAAAGTGACCCACAATCAACTATTTTGTTTTTTGAAAAACCCAACATTTTTCACAGCAGACTTGTCCGCCACCCTCAAAAATAGTCCCTAGTTAAGTTTCATCAAGATGCGAAATCCCAAGACTGAGAAAAATAACCTTTTTATCAAATATCGTCAGCTGAACTGGGCAATCAGTCTTGAGAAGGCCCCTAGGCATGTGACCTCTGCTACTTAAGTTGTTGATTAATACTCATGACCTGGGCCTGGGTATTCCATAGTTATTCTTGAAAGCTGTTATGAATCTTACGTAAGACTGCATAACTTTTGAATGGTGTTGATTAGGAAGTCCTTTGACTATTTCAATAAAGGTTTATTGAATACACAAAAGCCACTCACATCAGGAATACGCATATACACTTAACCATGGTCCTGGAGACATGTCACTATTCACTGACTATTGTATTGATTGAGGGCAATGAATGGGCAGGGGCCATCTAAAAAGCCATTGACGTTGGGCTTATAGAAAAATGATATTTTCAGCACAAATTCTGTTTAAATTAGCAAAAATACCAATTTTCTTGTAAAACCATTGACAAATTTGTCATCTGACAGTAAGAGCTATCCGCGGATATAAAAAATTCTGAGAAGAACTTGAATGCAAAAATGTTGATTTTAGGTCACTTTGGAAATCGCCAAATTTGGGCAATTTCTATGACAGCAGATTCAAGGTCATCACTATGCGTTTATAGCCAGATAATTTGCCTATCACATACAGAAAACCACATTCAATTACCTTCAATCAGTTCTGAGAAAAACAACATTTTCATTGTCCATTTACTAATTTCCAAGGCTGTACCACAAAGATGTGTGCACTACTGGCTATCTCACCCCGGCGAATCAGTATCCTGGGCGCCGAGTCTTCGGCGTGGCAAGCGCAGATTCCGAGTCCCGGTATTCCTGAATCCCGTGCGAAAAGAGATGACAGCGATGAGAATGCGACCTCTCCTACTTCATCAGCATGGTAAGATTACTTGATCACACTTGCATTGGGATCTCAATATGACTAGCAAATTATGCTAGCACTGATTAAGAAATCGGTTGCTCTTGACAGCGTCACGAAGCGAAAAACTTTGAATGCCTGGTGCGTGCCGTAGGCCTACTGACAGCCATCTGGCTGGCCGTGGCGATCAGATGCTTATATTTACAACATTCTGCAAACACATTCAAAATAAGCAACTGATTACGGCAGGTTATTCACTCTAGATCCGAATGCACTGCAAAAAGCTTACACTTACTGTGGCATTTGGGAGCTTGAACATCTTTTTCTGGTCCTTCCTCGGGCGAGGACGCCATTTTGCACGGGATTCAGGAAGACACTGACTCGGAATCAGCACTTGCCACGCCGAAGACTCGGTGCTCAGGATACTGATTCGCCGGGGTGTATCTACAAAATAGTGAAGTAACAGTATTGCACTCAGGAGTGCATACGGCTTGGACAAATCAATTTTGCAGAAACCCCTCCGTTTGGCTTCCTTCATGTAGTCTAATAATTTAGGGCCCTTCTCATTAACAACCTAATCCATGGCAGTCACAATGTCATACCCCTCCTTTAAAAGCTTGAAATGACTGAGCATGAACTGCTTTTCAAAAAGAAATGGATCATCAACTCCCCGACTGGCACAGACTTGTTTATTAGTGACCTCTGGTCTGCAAAGGTAGACGCCATGTAATCACCCACTTTCGAAAAGTACCAGTGGTGTTCTTTCGGTCGGGTGACAACCGCGGAAGGCGGAACGCCGGATTACGGACGGCGGATCTCGGAAGGCGGAATATGTGGTTTTGTAAAAAACACGAACTAAGCACCGGAACGAAGCGGGCCCAAGTAAGGAATAGCGTAGTTTGGTTCCAGAACCCACCGCCAGGGCTACCCTGGCGGTGGGTTCGGTAACCAAACTAGGAATAGCGTGCAATAACAAAATGTTTCAGCCTGTTCAGTCAGTCGAGTTTTCAAAGATGAGTTGTAGAGTTGCGTATGGACGTTTGTGATTTCAAATGCATCGAATCGTAAGATCGTATATTCAAGAACGTGTATATGTTGTGTTCGTTGAGTTGTATCGACAGGAACTGTGATATTAATGTTTGTTTCGTCGGTCGGTAGATACGGGGAGCCGGCCGGAGTGTCATTCGTGTGTGTTCGATGTACGGTCCATGCATAACGGCATGTCAGCAGAGCGGTGTAATAGGAGCGGTAGTCCGGGAGTGATGAGAGAAGAAATGTCGAGAATAAGAGTCATTTGTAGTTTCTGTATCTGTATTTGTGTCATCGCTTGTGTTTAATACATGTTCTTTCTTAAAATTGTTGGGTTTTCTTTGAATTGGTTGGTTACTGCAGCAGTGGTGGTGCTGGTGGTGTGCCTGGTTGGTATGCGAGACGCCACCTTTCTTCAGTTTGAGAATACAGTCCTCTCGAGTACTAGTAGACGAGTTACTACTCTGTCGTTGGGTGTGTTGCGTCTGATCGGTGAGACGTTACATCCCCATTTAGGGAGTTTAAGAAATCAAACAAACGTTAACTTTATGACAACGTTATTTTTCATACTGCAAATTCACCAGATTATACGGTGGCCCAAAAATTGACCCCTAAGGATTTTTCAATAATTTCAACACTATAAAAGCCTGACCCTTGATATTTTAGACATGCAAATATACGGATATTTTCCATGTATTGGAAAAGTTTCAGCACGAAATATTGAACGGTTTTGACACGACGAAAAAATCAAAATTATATGTCCAAAAATTTGATGCCGGAGTGAAATAAATGTCATGCGGGATCACTTCAAACTTAAACATTTCATATCTTCAATACCCTCTGACGGAATTTTCTGAAATTTCACCTGTATTATCTGTAGGAGTTTATGCGTCCATGGTAGAAATTTCACGTTCATACCACGAACGGCTAATCTGCGACAGCGAAAATAGAATCTGGTACCGAAAATTGCACTGTCACTGCACCTAAGGTGTGGGAATTGGAGTTTTCGGTACCTGGTCCTTTTTCTTGCTATAGCACAGTAACCCTTTAAAGTACAAAATTGAAATTTGTACAGTAAGTAGAGAAAATCCCCTTCTATATGCTGGTAAAATTTCAGAAAATTCCACTCAGGGTCAACGAAATGCACGGTGTTTAATTTTGATGTGATTCGTTTTGCACCTCCCGACA
>NMRB01003157.1:0-15407 GCA_002633025.1 Notospermus geniculatus
ATTAAAACATCGACTTCCGGCTTGGACCAAGGAAAACGGCAAAATGCGCATGCGCGAATTATCCATGGCAATGACCTAATTACGAAGTTTGCTCTCATCTATATTTGAACCATCTCTCTCTCCCTGTCCTTGGCAACGGCCGTTACATCAGCGGGGAATCTATTTCATGTATTTGGTCTAACGAACGATTGCGGCACAAGGGCGTAGGCTGGTAGCCCGGGGAGGTGCACGTTTTTGTGAAAGCGGAACTACTCCTTGTAGCCTAGGCATGAAATTTCACAGTATGATGAAGAGTAACAAAGGTGTGATCCTGGAGGGGGAGGTCTGGGGAAAATTTTGGAATCTAGAATGCTCTAAGACGTGATTTCAGTGCTATTCTTAGGCAAAATTTACACGATTACAAGGTTGATTTTCTTCTGTTTGTCCAGAGCGGAACTCTTTTACTGCTGTGGGGAGGTGCACGTGCACCCAGTGCACCCCCCCCCCCAGCCTATGCCACTGCGGCAGCACTTATTTTCCCCGTGGACTGATCAGAAGTTGTTTCTGAACTGCCGGACAACCCATATACCTGTCGCGCGCGCCGGTAACGACAATAAAGTCATGCCTGATCAACATTGGTCATGCAAGGTTGTCCCAATTCGTGTGGCTGCATATCCAGGTTTGATAAGCAGTCTCGTTAAAACAATTTATTCCAGTCCAGTCCGTGGCTTGGTCATGTACAAGGTCACCCACTGGCGTCCAAGTATACTCCTTTCAAACATCATTCACGGTGACCAAGGCAGGCGTCTTGGTGTGGTTTCGGCGAGTCGCCTTGTCATCATCAAGTCGTTGGACAGAGAATTTTTTATGCCTGCGACGGACTAGGACGATGTTTGAAGGCGCGTAATCCGAATAAAAAAATCAGGAGTATCAAAGAAGTATGACCAAGGGAGTAAGAAATAAAAGTGGAAAATAAGAAGTGGGAAATTTTCGCATCTTGGGGCGAATTTTTCAATTTCTCAAATTGGGAGAGAATTTTTTTCCCATTTTGAGAAATCTTCTTAAAATGACATGACATTTGTCTGATTTTTCGGGCGATATTTCTCAAAATGGGAAAAATACTCCAAGTTGAGAAAACGAGTTCCAGCTTGTCAGTACGACAAGAAATTTTTTAGAGTGCTCGTTCTGACTTTTCTTTATCACCCATTCGGCCTCTGCGCTCCTCTAAGGTGTTTGCGGCCCGATATTTATTGAAAACGGTGCGAGTACAGTGTGAAACGGTGAGTTTGAGGCATAGGCCTACATGTAGACCTAATTGGCAGACGGCACAACTATAAACGCCCATACAACGCCCTCGCTGAATGATAACAAAGAGGATTCGAACAGATGAAAAACAGATGAAAAACTAGGCCTTGAACAGAAAAAAACCAAAACAAACCACAGTCTTGAATCAACTCGTCTCCCCAATGGTAGAAATAACATTTCACAAGACCAATCCCACGCACTTTTGGTACGACTTTATTATTTTTGCCACCCCAGGGAAGTGAAATGTCGTTGCCTTTCTCTTCGCGAACTCCTAAAGCATGGCGCACACCTGAGATTTTTCGTGCGATTTTTTAGGAGACTGCTTTACTTCAAGCTCAGAGACAAACGCGCCCAACCACTAAGCTATAAAGGAAATCCTCCATGGCAGGTGTAACAGTAAATAATGTCCCCCTGTAAAAAGTGTCCGCTTCTATTGTTCAATGACGGCTTAAGGTGCATGGCTATAGAAACCAATTGCCAGAGATTAGAATGTAACAATAGGAATCCTATTGATCTTTTGTTCCTGGGACAGTTTTTCCTGGGGACATTCTTCCTTTCACACCTGCGGATTAAGACGTGCCATTACATATATAACTGGAGGTCAGTTCAACAGAAAAGAGACAAATGATAGTGTGTGACTATAATCCGAAGATCGAAGCTCAATGATTTCTAATCCGATGATCTCAACTACTATAATCCGAATGACCTACATGTAGCGGTACTATAAAACGATGATCTCAACTCCGATGACCCGACTATAAAACGATGATCTCAACTAGGCCTACTATAATCCGATGACCCAACTATAAAACGATGATCTCAACCACTATAATCCAATGACCCTACTATAAAAGGACGATTTCAACTACTATAATCTGATGACCGCAGAGGAACCGCAGGTTCAGACATTTGGTTTACATGTATGTGGATTATAGTGTTTCAAATATCGAAAGACGCAGTGGAGAAAAATCAGTCAATCAAATGAACACAGTTAGCGAACAGGTGCGACTTTTCTTTCTTGGCGAGACGAGGCCCCTGGTCGCATCCAAGCCTTGTATTGGCTTTTGATTCAATCATGGTTAATTGGTTAGGACAATACCTTCCTTGTAATATCAAAGCATGGATGATTAGGCATATGGGAATTAACATCAGTTCCCGCGGCTGTCTCTTTGTCAGGTCAGTAGATTCACCTGTCTCGTGGTGGTGACTGTAAGCGTGAAGAGATAAGAGGAGGCCATTCTGACCAAGGACCAGACTTGTATCATTTCATATCAAGACTTTCGCGGGCGCCTAACGGTGAGAAAAAAGCCATGAACAATCGGTATTGGGCATGTCTCGTTTTTTTTTCCACACATAATCATTGTCGGCATAATGTTATCCCTTTCGCGCCAGCATCTAGTAGGCCTAATGTGTTGGGTGCACTCACGCCCCTTGGATTGCTGAAAACGGGGCTAAGTCAGAGCAAACTCTTTGTTTATTTATCTATTTTACCAGATACTATAGAGTGCATTTACCAGGAAATTTGGGAGGGACAATTTTAAAGGCTTCGGCCTACCGTCTTCTCCCTGTGGGTTTTTCTTTGTAAATTTTATCTGTCATATCCAATGCCAAATGTTTTAGATGTATGTTTTATCAATTCTGTGATATCTAAATGTAAAATGTTTTAAGGCATGTTTTATCTATATGTATGTGTTAATGAAGAATTAACCCACGAATTTATATAATAAATAAATAAACAAAATAAGAAATAACATGCCCAATGGCACTTCACACAAGATATTAAAGATTTAAGATCATAAATTAGCTGGGCCTTAGTTGACCAGTGGGATAGGCCCATGGAACTGGATTTGTGACGTACATCCCCAGGGAACAAAGTGTGATTATTCCTCAACATGTAAATCTCTATTGACAATGACACAAAGACATAACCCACCTGACAGCTTAGGCATGTATTTCTTCGCCAATAAAGGAAACATCATAGCTTATCAGCTCGAGATATATCATGGTTGACAAAGACTCACTTTATCATTCACGGTATTCGTTGTTAATTACTTGCCGCACTGGAGGGCATCTTGCAACAAGCTGTTGTTATTACGAAACTTCTTGTATAGGCCCTCGCGAACCAAACATACTTCACCATGTTCCACACTTGTGCGCCTGAAACAACTTGTAAGTTTCTTCCATTACAAGCCAGTTATTGCTAACTGACCTGTAAGAAAGAATAGCCTACCCGGGCTACCTTACTGAGCAGCGGGTTTATTGAACACCGTATATATAGACCCCATACATGCCATACAAAGGCATCCCCGAACGCAACGTTAAAAGTTAAAGTTAAAGTTAACGTGGACTATCCACATCGGCGAAAATGTCCGAGTTGCTCGATCCCATGTGTGGAGTGCACAGAATGTTCATACGTCATCCAAACACCTGCCTGGTTGGAAAATGCATGACCTCACGAAATCGACCTATTTCTCATCATACGCAGAAGCTGCCGCGTCATCAATCCTTGGCCTAATTCGTTCAAAAGCAATTTCCTGCGAAGTCAAATTTCTTCAAAGACAACGTGAATCATTACCAACATCAGTTAATGGTATCTAAATCATTCCAGGCGAATAGAGCTCTCAAACTTGGCCCGATCATAGAAAACTGGGCCTCGCACAATCACAACCATGCGAAAGGAACACTAAGCCATTTTGAAGTGATCCACAAAAGCCATCGTCGTGTTAAAGCTGACGTGAACGAACAAAAAGCCCCCATGCGACGAGCAAGAGAATTGCAAACGCCTCAAACGAAGGCTGAGAACATGATAGACCCCACGACGCCAGGAGGGCGCCACCTTATTTGCCTTCAGGCAACAGAGCTGTCAACATCTCCGGATACCTCTTACACTACTCAAAGAAAACAAATTGTAGTCTCTTAGACGGGATTCGAACCGTCGACCATCTGATTTGCAATCCATCACTCTATCCACTCGGCCAACGAGCCAGCTGACAGAGACATGATTTGTGTTTGTCATAGACGTAGGCCTTCGACTTATGTAATAAACATGAGAAGTCTTCCAACAAGTTCAGTGGCTGAATGGGGAAGACGGTGGAGCAGATATAACAAGGCGCGGGTTCGATTCCCAGCTGGGTCGATTTTTTTTCTTTCAAAAAAGTGTTCAGCAGGAGCTCACCAGAGGATGTTGACACCTCGAAGACTCGAAGACAAATAAGGTGGCGCCCTCATGGCCTCCTGGGGTCAATCATGTTCTCAGCCTTCGTTTGAGGTGTTTGCAGGACGTTTGCAATTCTCTTGCTCGTCGCATGGGGGCTTTTTGTTCGTTCACGTCAGCTTTAAGCCTAGTTTATACTTCGACGCAAGACCATCGGCGTCCGACGCACGATCAAAATCTGTACGCCGACATAAGCCTACTTCATTAGGTCGGCGTCCAGATTTTGATCGCGCGTCGGACGCAGATGGTCTTGCGTCGAAGTATAAACTAGGCTTTATGCTGCCGCCTTGCGGCGGGTTCCGGGATCATTGCGTCCAGTGTTCAATCTGGAGCGCGCAAATCGGACATGTCGGACAGGCAATGGTACTGAATGCTACACGGAAGTTGTCGATGTCTTCCGATCGGACCACTCGGGAGTCATGTGATAAACATTCACGGGATCAGGTGTGCTCCACAGACGAGGAAATTCATTGCCAGCGCGCGTACATCGGAAGCGATTGAAGACGACTAGAAGCAACCGTCGGCAACAAGTAGAACATGAGCAACTGGCTGGAACTAGTGGCAACGGTCGGCAATAGCGTTGCCGGTGCGCGTACGTCGGCTGTTTGAGCATCTGATCAGTTACTGCTGGTTCCAGGTAGTCGCCAACCGTTGCCGGAAACGCCATTGCCGGTAGTTGCTTCCAGTCGCAAGGCCAATGTACATGTAGGTTACATTGTTAAAAATGCTGACAACACTTTGTTGGCAGCAGAGTAACACAACACTTTTCTGTATTTTGACACCCAAATGGTATAAATTCAACAACAAATGCTGTCTTTTAAACTGAGAAACTGCAATCTTGCTGTTAAATTCCAGTGAAAAAAAACAGCAATTTGCAGTGAAATGAATTTTACATCAAATATGCAGTGAAAATTCTGCTGTAAATTTACAGATATTTTTAACAGTGTAGGCTTAAGGTCTACACTGCGAGCAAGTCGTATGAAGCAGCCCCCCCCCAATATGTTATAGTTGCAAAGTCTGTGCAAATTTACATTCGCACTTGGAAAAATGATGAAGTGAAAGCGTTTATTTTTGTATTGATTCAGAACATGCAATGAAACCGAGATTGTGAAGTACTACAGTTCCCACTGCATGAAGGGCCGGCTGACATTGTGAGTTTTTGGAACGTGAGCAGACGTTGTAAATAAAACCTTAAAATACCTTGTCAAAATACCTTAAAAGTACAAGTTATGACGAAAATGAAGGCACCTGCGGGGTCTATCAGTCAAAAGGAATTGAATGAGACACGTCTTAGAACGCACTAATTAGCTAATAAGTTGAAAGAAAAGACTTAGTAGTCGGAATACTTTCCCAAGAAATGTTACGTTTTGAAGATCAAACAACATGCGTATCATGAAGTTCGAGGTTTTTTCTACTTAGTCCACCCCTTTTGATAGCAGTATTTTCAAGAGATGGAGTACTCCGCACGTAAATGCCCCAATGCTGCCAGATTTTCCGAGACAGGGCAGCCATGACGTGTGGATTTTACGTCCTGGAACTACATGTACATGTACATTAATGTACTGAGCGTGTATAGTGCACATGAAGTGCAGGTCAAGACACCCTCGCCAACCAAGGTTCTATGGGTTTGTGACATTGCTGCCACTCCTGAATATGTCATTTACTTCTTCTCTGAGAAAATTGTACCTGTTTTTCATGTTTGGGGAATTTCTTTGTTTTTGGCTACGTAATGTAATTGCTGGAATTCTTGGGACTTTGCTAATTTTCTGTTTGTATAATGCAGAGTGTGATCACATTGGACCATAAAACGGTCAACTTGGGTGTCTTTATTGCTTTTATCAGAGTGGCCTGTTTCAAGCATTAATATGAAAGTGTACAACAACAGCTTCCCCTTAATTGTCGTGTTAGCTTTATATGGGCCTTATACGTACATGTACATGTACACGTACACGTACCTACATGTTCAGTAGGCCTTGTTTAGTGCTTCTTGACTTCTTTCAAGCTGTCGGCTCCCGCTCCACCCCTGACGATATGTAAGGGCGTAGTGGAAACTGTTTCGTTAAATCATTGATCGAAACTGACATGTCGGCAGGGAAAGTAATGAAGCATAAGAATTAATTCAGGGACGATTGGTTCACTCTCTGTGTCACTGCACAATGCATTTCATTGTTTAAATTAAAACTGAGTTGCGGAAAAGATAGAAATTGGAATTAAAATTAATCATGTATACACGTAAAACACCCTAAATGATAATAAATCAATTGAATATACAGGTACTTTTTTGCTAGATGTGACGATCACTCATTGATATTAGGGAGGTTTAAAACTCAAACGATAAACGTAAACGTTAACGACATCTTTATTTTTGTACCGAAAATGCAATATAAAATATGGTGAATGTGTAGTATGAAAAATAACGTTGTCGAAAAGTTAACGTTTATCCTTTGATTTCTAAACCTCCCTAATTTCAGTCACGCAGCAACCGTTTTATATATTTGAAATCCCTGTTTTGCCTGGGTTATTTTCAATGAACTTTTCTAGATCGCTTGATACATTTTTCAATCAATAGGCCTACCTGAACGGCATAACCCAAGGTAACTCATTCACCAAACCAGGTCAACAGCTTTAGAGTGAAAGACGTAGCTGCCAGCAGAAAATAAAATATACTAGTACATCCATCCACAAATATTTGTCCGAATTCCTCCTCACACCTAATTCTACCTGGCGATGTCATAAAACTGCCATCAGATAGCACCTTCCCTTGGCAACGCTCCACCTGACCATGACAGCTCTGAAGGGAAACAAGTCAAGATTTGCCACCTTCTTTCTAATGATTCAACGTGAAGCATACGTACAGTACATGTAATATTCAGTTAAGATATTCCCCAAGAATGAACATGACCCTTCCCTGCCAAATACAATAGCCAACTCTACTCGAATAACGATTATAGCTGCGCTTCCATAACAGAAAAAGCCGGTACCGGTATTTGTCCGGGCTTATTCTGCTTCCATTACAGAATGTCCAAAAAATAGAGCACAAAAGGCGAAACACAAAATGATACATGTACATGTATGATAAAAGGAGTCGTCCTCCAGAAATTTCGCAAATTTTCGACCCCAACCGGGGTCTTCTTCAGGCTGGCACTTTCAAGTCGAGCTACCAGAAGTGTCATTACAGAATGTCCTTGTTTAATAAGTCCGGTTCTATTAAGTGCGGATCTATTAAGCTCGGATAGCATAACTGAGTATACTCCGAATCTAAATGCGATCAACAACGACCGGTACTAATAAGACCGGATATAAAAGCTGTTATGGAAGCGCAGCTATTATCATTAGTTGCGCTTCCACTACAACTTTTAAACTCGGTCTTAACAGTACAGGTGTCTATCCGCATCTATAAGACCGGATATTTCACGGCTTGCGCTTCCACTACTGGATTTGAGGTTAGTAAGATGGCGATACGTGGAGTGAACCGCGTACACATGTACATGTATATTGTTCTGGTACTCTAGAGCATGCGCAATGTCGCAAGCGATCTTAAGCCACCTGTAGCCGAACATATACAGTGCTCTGTACTACAATTACACCCGGACCATTGCCATTCCACTATAGAGAAAACACCGGTGTTGATCCGCATCTAATTTAGATTCGGAGTACATATACTCGGCCATGCTATCCGAGCTTAATAGATCCGCACAACCGGACTTATTAAACACGGACATCTTGTAATGGAAGCAGAATCAGCCCGGACAAATACCGCTTTTTCTGTATTGGAAGCACAGCTATTGTTACTGCTCGCTTTTCGTTTTTTGGTTTGAACTTGGAGGAATTAATTTCTCCAAGGTTTGAACAAGGAGGCTGAAACCTCTTCATGTACCAGGTGCCCCTAGAGTTTGGATTAAAATCGATAAATACTAGTACACTAGGTTAAATGTATATGCGCCAGTTAGATTTTTTTACAATCACCTCCAGTACGCTCAACATTTTTTACAAGGTAATGTTCATCTCTTCACTTTGTCTTCACAAGACCTGGCAATACTAAATACTATTACTTTTCGTATCATTGATGCCCACTGGGACACGGAGAAGCAATCGTTTTCCGGCTTAACAGTCTAAGATATAAATTTATATTAATTTCATGCCATTAGGACTGCGTCATAAACCAATAGACGAAAGGAATAAGCAGTAATTGCCGACATATTGCCAACAAATGTTTGAAAGATAATTTCGGGGTGTTTTGTGGATGTTGAAAAAGCAATAAATTCCCAATAGCCCGATTGCATAAATGACGGGATTGATACATTTGGCATACTGATGGGGTGTAAGATAAAAGCGATTTCATTACAAGAAGTTTCATGTGGGCGCTGGTCTATTCTTAGATCACTGAAGTCATTCGATTCTAAAATTAGAACACAGTGGACTCGATGGACTCGCCTATTATATACTAGTAGCCATCGCTGTGTTTGAGGCTTTCGCAGTGGAGCATCACGATAAGAATGCCACCGCCATCCGGACGAGCCCTCATGCCGTTTTATTTATGACTTTTCGAGGAAGGGGGAGTCCTTAAACTCAAGCTAGTGGATAGCCTGGATTTTTGACGAACAACCGTCACCCCTCTGAATAATGGACTAGTCCACGTCAGCACTGCTGGCTGAGATTTTCAAGACAAAAATGACGGGCGAATGGCACAACTAATCAAAGTGAAATTTTCACGGATGTTTGAAGAAGTATCGAAGGCGTTGATATACGGTCGAACCAGATGAATTCCACCCCTCATAAATTGTTTATCATTGGGGAATCTCCAGATACATGTACTCTGCTGTTTTTCGAGGGAATCCCCGGTTTTCCCATTAAATTGGCATTGAATAGGGTTTCAAATCAAGGATAATGAGGGCGGAGGATAAAATCAGAAAAATTCCAGAAGCAGTATGGACGTAGAGAACTTCCAAAACTTTCATTTCACGAACGAACTGGTTTACGATCGCCACTCTGTTTCGAATAAAGTAAATTTGATCAGTAAAAATACCCGGAAGTGCACTGCTTAACCATGGGGGAAGACTTCTTGTAATGGAAAAAAATTCTGCGGGCCGGCAGTGGTATCCATCGTTTTGACAGCCATGTTCCGCCATCATGGATTCCTTCATATACTGTGCGCGAGCGCATTTATCTGGTAGGTTGTCCAAAACGTGTCAATGATCTGATTGGTCACGAGATGCGAATCTGCCTGCCAGATAAGTGCGCACGCACGAAATCTCCGTAGAAATACAAGATGGCGGAAGGCTGTCGAAATGATACCCCAATCTCGTACCCAGAGATTAGTTACGCTCGGCCGAGGTTGATTGTCGCTACACTAATCTCTGGAGACGGCTAAGCCCTAGCGGTGGCTTCGGGAACCAAAATGCAAGGCAAGTGCGTTACACACGGCGCATCCCGCTTCACTCCAAGTTTATACAGTTCGCCAAGTAGTGCTGTGGATTTTCCTCAATAAATACAACAGATCCCTCGAAAAAACCTTTCTAAGGACATTTTTGTGTGTAACATTTTATACTCAAGTCATCGCAATTCATTTCAGTGCATTTGTGGTTAAAATTCGGTCTAAAATTGCACGATACCAAAAATCACACCTAAGGCGTGAAAATGGCTAGCCGTCTCCAGAGATTAGTGGAGCGACCTACAACCTCGGCCCGAGCGTAACGAATCTCTGGGTACGAGATTGATGATACACTAGAATGATTTAGGCATCTGTTTGGTACCAACTTCGCCTGCCCCAGCTGAGCACGAATCAGTTGGACAAATTTAATCTTTGCCCCAAATATCATGGTGCAGAGTGACATTTTGTCATCTGGTTTCTGGTAAAGGATATATAGATTAGTTGGGTAAATGAGTTTTTATTTATAGATTTTGTTGCATAGGACTAGGATCAGAAGTGCCCACCACAGACCGACCACATCTCCATGCCTCCCCACTTTCTTAAGTTTGGAAGTACAGAGCACGACGTGTAATTACGGAGGTTTAGAAATCAATCGAAGGTAAACTTTACGACAACGTTATTTTTCATACTACACAGTCATTAACCACATTTTATATTGCATTTTCGGTACAAAAATAACGTTGTCGTTAACGTTTACGTTTATCGTTTGATTTCTAAACCTCCCTATTGTTTTACTCAGTTCCAGACTTACCGAAATGGTGATTGTACGAACTCTAGAACATGTAGAATATGAGGTCGAAGTCATTTTAGATGTGGATGCGACTAGACTGTCTCATGGACCAGTGTATGCAGTTTTTTTCACGAAGGGTAAAGTGGTACAATTCTAGCCCCGGTACAGTTCTAGCCCCTGAGTGTAAAAATGGACAGCTTTGTACGGAAATGTATACTGAGGGGCTAGAATTGTACCACTTTACCCTACACCGTAACAGGAAACATGGACAATCTCGCTGATCATGCTTTCTTAATGAACTCACTAATAAGTATAAAAGCACAAAGACAGCGACTATGGGTGTCGTGCCCTTTTTACGAGATGTGAGTGGTAGCCATATATAGTGAGTTGTAATTCCATCAATGGGGTACCTTTGTCTGTGATAATATTTTCTGATAGGATGAAAGGAACACCGGATCTGGACGGAGATATTTCTCTGTTGTCACTGATAGAATATTCCTCACTGTCATTTGTCTTGTAATGTTGATGAACATTAGCCTGGGTGTTGGCTTTTATGTACGGGGGAGGGGGTCAGAGGACTCGGGCAATCGGGTTCTGTAGCATTGAGGGCCTGCGGGCACATGGATGTGGTGCTACATGTATCTTATCGCTTTCTGGTTATGCCATCTCTTACCGGTATTTTGACTGCCGACGAAATCATCAATACCGGTAGTGATTGTAGTAGGCCCTTGCCAACCAAACATACTTCACCATGTTCCACACTTGTGCGCCTGAAACAACTTGTAGGTTTCTTCCATTACAGGACAGTTATTGCTAACTGACCTGTAATTGTTCTCGGCCAAAAATATTGCCGAAGGCCAAATATTATGGCGGAAGAAGACCAGTCAATCCTACAAAAACTGTCTAAGGATGGATGTCACAACCTTTGAGAAACTCCTAATAAAGGTTGTGACCCAAAATATCATGTGACCCAAAACTGTAATCTGATTGGTTAGAGCTTGAACATCGTACAGCATTTGTCCAAATTAATGTGCATGCTGGAACATGTTCGCACTTGTTCGTAGATGTTCAAATTCCCATTTACACGATAAAAAAGTTAAAGGTTATGCTCTGACATTGAATTCGCCAATTGTAGTTAAAGGTTATGCTAGCTCTGACATTTATTGAATTCATGAATGGTGATTGTAGTATATTAGTCAAAGATTCTTCTCTGGTCGACACTATAATTAATCGAATTCATTAATGGTGATTCCAATTAAAGGCCATTCTGAAAGATAATCGCATGAATATAGGCCATCATAAATACATGTAGTAATTTTAGTCAATGGTCACTATTTTCTAACACCATTTTGTTCGTTGTGTCAGACACCAAGACACCAAGGGTGTGTCTGCGAAAAATGCTCCCCTGATACAGTATCAGTAACTGATACAATTATCAGTAACTGATAACTGATGCAACGAGAAACCGGATTCAATTTTTCCGCAGCGTGGCGCTGCGATCGATTAGACCGGAAGTTAGGCATGTCATGTCGGCTGCTGCTGTGTCTTCGCGCTGAATCTTACATTCTTATGTTTTGTCCGAATGGAGAGTAGGCCTACCGGTAACAAATACGCACCGTGGACACTCGGCTTGATTCGAGCCGAACTGAAGAAACGGGGTGTAGGCCTAAAGTAGCTGGTCGCAAGCATGAGCTGGTCGCAAGGTGAACGTTGTTTTTACCATGGATCACGCCATGGCCACGCCACGGACGGTGTGACGGGCCGACTTTAGGCTGATGATCAATTATACGAATTACGAATTACGTGCATTGAGTGTGCATGTGCATTGGTGTCGGCTACATCACTCACACTCACACACTGCATCTCAATGCATTGCCACGTCATAGGCCTACAATATTAATTTCCCATTTTCGCCCTTACTGTTCGGGCGATATCATTTTTAGAAAACCCCACAAGAGACACATGACGGTATTTTGGATAGTTTACTTTGATCATGGAAATTAGCCCAGGTCACATGTTTGTCTTCGATTAGGATGAACAGTTCGTTAACAGCTCTCAATTTGATGGGCAAAGTAACGTGTTGATGATTTCAATTTGCAACAGGTCCTCCTTCGCTTGTAAAATGAAACCAAACAATTACCCTGTGCGGCTTGGATAAGGACAGTCTTCCTTCCCTTTAAAAGGACATCGGTCTCCTGTTCCCCACTATACGCCCTTTTCTGAGGGTACTTGGCGACGCCCTTATAGATTCAGGAGGGTCTCACTGTATCCTTTACAAATTAACTCGCTTAGAGACATCATCAGGTAAGTATTGAGGACGAAGGAATGCTATCCTTTTTCTAAATTTGTGCTGTCTGATTCCTAGCCAGCTGAACAAAGGACACTATTGATTTAAGGGTTTGGCAAACAGACTCAAGTAACGTGATATGCCGCCAGTGTACCTTCCTAAATACTTAGTACCTTCTGTGGGATATAGGATGATCTTTTATTCTCTCAGATTCAATACGATTCCGTTTTGCCTGGCAACGAGGGGGACAGTGAAAATACAACGACAAATATGCCTTTTGTCATGATTATATACCAAAGGATGGCCTTCAACGAGGGCAGCAATGAAAACGTCAGAGAAAGGGGCGAAAAAACCTGCACGCAGCTCAAACCATCAAACACATGCTACTTCTTGCAGCGATATGTACTCGACAAGCCGATGCAAGCACACTTGCGTGTATCTTTGGTATTTGTTTATTCGCTAGTTCTAAAAGCGAGTTTTCGTATGAGCGTCTCACGAGATGGTGAAAGATGTTTTCGTTATGTCGCAGTTCACCAGCTGATGTTTTGTTTGGCTTTTTCGTTTCTTGCGTGAACAATTTAGACTTTTACAGCTCTTCGAGAGTGCAGTCAATTCTATATTTGGTTAAAAGCTACACTCTTTCAAAGAAACGTGTACTTTTTGTAAAGGAGCTATGCAAATACAACTGGATAGATGCAGCTAGGAATCCACCATTGATTTTCAAGTTGATTTTGCGTTGCGGACTCGGACTTGCTTTGCAACTGGGTTGCGTTGCAACTTGGCACTCGATCGCCGTAGTGGACTCGCTGAACGTGATTTCCACCAATGGCGAAGATGTGGTCAGTTTCAGTCGGCAATCGGTGCACTGTTAAAAAAATCTACTGTAAATTTACAGAAAATGCTGGCCCATGGGCGACCGGTATCAGTTCCATGCGATAGTATTCAATCGCAAATAGCAGGTTGCAAAGCAAGTCGCAACGCAGAAATTCAGCAGTGGATTCCTAGCTTGACAGAGCCCGCATATCTTGATTTCGTAACACAAAGGCCCGACGGCGTATGCACCAACGTACATGTAGATGGAACCTAGATAAAGCGTAATCTAGGTTTAAACCTAGATAAAAAAATAATCTTGTTGCACCAACTTACATGTTGTAAATGAATTTTTTAATCGAAGATGAAAGTGTGATTAAGTTAAACCACTCGAGGGGGCAGGTCTAAATCGTAGTTCGTTGGGATGCTTACATAAAACAACACAGTTTTAAAGGATAAGTAGTTTTCATTTCTATTCATACCTACACTGTTAGAAATAACCGAGGATTTTACAGAAAATTCCTGCAGCAGAGTCCCCAGTAGGCCTACTGGATCTGTAAAATTACAGACTTCAATAAATGTTAACAGAGACTTGACTGGAGGCTGACCAAATTATATTTTCATACTGCTCTCAGAATTAAAAGCATCATTCTGGAAAGTCGAATTGAGTCCAACCAATACAGGAAAACATAAATCATACCAAATGTAAATTTACAGAAAGTTCTGGGGACTCTGCTGCAGGCAATTTCTGTAAAATTATTACAATAATTTCTAACAGTGTACATTTGGAATTTGCCCCAGGTTGCCATTCGTTTACATGCATCTCGAGCTCAATAAAAAACAACTACTCCCGCCTTCTTCAGAAAATTGAGAGTGGAAGGATGCTAACCAACTTTTTTTTACATGGCCTGAAAATGTTTGGTGCAGCTCGAGTGTGGTAGAACATCCACCATGAGGTTTTGTCCATGATTTAAACATCAAACTTGGTGCATACGGGCCTATAGGGCTTAAAGAAGTTCTCTTTCTGGACCGAAATAACATGTTTTCATTCACAGAACACCCTTTATATAGTGGTATAGGTAGGCAACTTGGTATTTCAGACCATGTACGCAGTTGAAAAAAAAATATCCAGAAAATGTTATGAGAAGAGGTCCATGTTCTAGGAAGGTGTGATGACAAGTCCAATCCGATTATTTTTGTCTATAAAATCTACGTATTGGGGATTAAAATCTTGTGGGGATGTTGGCATCTAGGGATAGTTGGGCTCATTTCTTATTTCCGATCAAACTGGATATTATTTTTCGTTGCCAAGCGGACGTTCGGTACGAAAAATGGTCAATGCCAGTTTCATTGTAAACTCCTACGCAGTTGTGTACCGCGCCCCCTTCGGTTTACCCGCTGTCCACAACTGCTTCACTTGGATATGTCTGCCGCTTTGGTCAACAGATGGCGCTGAGATACTAGACCAATGAGAGCGCCGAGCAACCCGTTGTAACTTCGATCAGTGTTCCCCATATTTCTGTGTTTTCTCTTATTGTTTCCCTCCTGCTTATTAAGCGGCAACTAACCCAACAATAACCATTCTAGGCCGCGTCTATTTTTGGGCAACACTGAGCTACAGAAACACTCACAGATGCTACACCGTAACCAA